>JALBZD010000573.1:0-21897 GCA_038050675.1 Globisporangium cylindrosporum | reverse complement strand
TGGGGGAGGGGTGTCTGTACGCATCCAACTTATGTCATTCACCTTGGAGCCAGCGAGCGTGTTGGAAATTTGAATAAGTACAACCGTGCCTCCTGCTGAGGTGAGTGGTGGTCGTGCCTGTCTCAATATTGGTTTTCATTGCCCCACCAGTTCCTCATATCTATCTCCGCATTCATGCACAGTGACCAACGGTGTAGAAGATTCATCAATGCCAAATTCCTACCTAGCAGACAGGTCAACAGGATGTAACATTTTGTTTAAGTTGCTATGTTAATGGCGACCCAATTGAAAGCATAACTCGCACTTCTGGAAGCCGCACAGAGTCTCGACATTAGAAAAGTGAGCTCTTCAACGGCGATACCGTGGATGATGTGAGCTAAAACAAGCAAAGAGATCCGCTACCATATAGTTGGGGGCTAGATAGTGTCCATTAAGATCATTTGAAACACGCTCTCCTGATGTCCATCAACAACATACAAGCTTCAGCCGATCTTACTTCGCAATATCCATAGTTTTGCATCACCCGCGGTCAAGCTGAGCTCAAGCTTCAAACTCAGTCACTTCGCTCACGATGTTCAAGACCACTGCTGCAATCGCCGCGTCGGCGATCGCCCTTGCGTCCACTGCGACCGCCCACGACCAAGAAGCTGCAAGTCCACGCCTTCTAGCCACTGGTGCGCTGACCGCGAATAGGACTGAGCGCTCTCTTTGAAGATAACTAAAGCAGAAGCAAAGAGCCGCGACGACGGCACCTTGCTCCTTCCTCCGGAGTTCAAGTCAGCGTGCACTACAACAACAAGGTGACAGCAAGGTCGTCCCTATCGTTGACGCGAAAAGATAGCAAATCTAAGCGTTTATCGCTGAGTTCACAGCGTATGTCGAAGATATGAACGAAACTGAGCTTGTTGAGCTCGCGAGTATTGTGAATAGCACCGATCCGGCGCTTGTCGAGGGCAAAAGCGAAGGCTACGAGAACTGCCTCGTGAGCTGGATGACAAACCAGCAGCGCGTGCACCCGCTCTGAAAAGGGAGCATTATCGTCACGGCGATAGTGAGGAGAAAAGGGTTGTCTCAACCGAGATTATAAGCTTGTATCGGGCTATAACTTTCTAATTCGAATAATGCAGCGATGTGCATTTCGCTCCCAAATTGCTCTCATTCAAGCTTCCTGCTGTTGTTACTTTATAACCGTTTACTCTATCTCACTTGCTATAACCGATTCAACCTAACCGTCTATAATCAGAGCACGTCCAACACAAATGATGTTTAATGTGGGGAACACGTGGGTGGATTTGTACGCTCCATAGCGGCTGTGTATATGGCTATGGTTGCGCAAACGATGTCAGTCAATAGTGGCGCAAGATCTATGGGTAGAAAAACAAGCACGTTTGCAGGGGTCATCCGAGGGAGAATTTGACCAGCGCGACTATGATTCTCGTAACGTATCCCTCTGCTCTAAAAGAGCGAAACAGGTAGATCTTAAAACCCGAATTATGTGTTACATCAAAAGGGGAAAATGAGGGTTGGTGCCAAGCCATTTGATTGGAGCAATAGCGCAGCGAACGTCAGGAAACTGTTTTACGTTGGCTGCCTCAACCACGTCAAACAGTTCGACGTGTGGTGGTTTTGCAGGATCTTTGTCTAGCGTCCACCTCAAGGACAACCTGAGGTACAGTGCACAAGCGTTTTATGTCATGTAGGCTGACTGCATTTCTACGACAGCAGCTACTCGAAAGAGCAACTTGCACTACGCAAGTCGGACAACAGGACGGTACTCGTTTCTTTCGGTGATCGACCCTCGCAGCACACAGTTGGACAAGCCGATCTCACTAGCAATAATACTTCACTCACTTCTCAATTTGCCGCGTTTCAGCCTCATCTCCTTCGCATCCTCCCACTTAACCATCGTTAAGTCCCCCCAGCAAAATAAAACTTCAAGTGAAATGTCCAGCATCAAGTCCATCGCTGCGTTTGTCGTTGCCGTTGTTGTGGTAGTGTTGTCTGTGTCGGTGCATGCTGAACAGCAAGCCACGCTGGACCATCGCCTCTCGACATCTTCAACCCACCACGTTGCTGCTGTTGAAGCTTCTGTCGCAGCCGCATTTGTCGAAGCGGATGTAGTTGCGATCCCTGAGAATATCAAGCCGTTCGAGAACAGCACCCACGCCATCGAGCTCCTCAGCGACTCGGAGAAGCGAGTGAGGCTGCCAAAGCGCATTTGATTTCCGAGGCATGTTCTCGACGAAAACCCAGCCCGGTTGACAACGTGATACGCACGCAAGAAGTCGTTGGCGCTTTCGAGTGCACGCTCGCGGCTGAATACAAAGGCGCAGAATGCATAATCCTCAACCTCGACGAGTTGATCTACCTACGTACCTGGTGAAAGTGGAGAAACGACAGCAATTCGTACTTGGAAGGCATTTTCGACTCGCACCGCGGCTTTGGGATCCCAGAGAAGATGAAGTTGCTCATGTACAAGTGAGTGTCAAAATGGCTTTGCTCTGAAATCGTGATGGCTGGGATTTCGTAGGATGCTTCGTTTCAAAACCTCCAGCAGATTGATCTTCATTTTCCTTCCCGTCATTCAAGACCAGAGAAGCGAGGAAACAGCATTTGTGCACCTAGTCTCATGTGTCTGCTTTTCAGGCAGTAGATTTCATCTCAACTGAAAATTCCAATTTAAAGAGGATCTTGCTTGAAATAGCTCTAAAAACCACTAGCGCAAAATCCAGATCACTAACGCAAAAAAATAGTGGCAAAATTCCTAAATTGCGTATGTTTCTCTAAAACACGAAACAGAAACGAATTGCCAAAGCAGACCCTTTGCATCAATTCATTTTCCTCCTTTGAATTGAGCTCTCGACTTGAATTGCCCGACCACTCCACAGTTTTGCCGCTTTGGCTGGAGCGGCAAACCGAGGAAAGCGAGCCAAAAGCAAACCAATCGGAGGAGATCCATCGCTCTCTCGACCTGTACGTGCGTGCGTTAGGAGGCGAGAAAGGCAGGAGCAAGGAAGAAGCGCAGGCGCCATGGCGGAAGACTTTGCGCGCTCGCGCCAGTACGCGTACCAGCAGAACTCGAACCTAGTGTTGCAGGCCGATAGCGAGTCGCGCCGCCGCCACGATGAACCCACAGGCGAAGTCGAGTCGCTCGCTGGGAAGATCAGCTACCGCATGGGCGACCGCGCGCAGAAGGCGACCCCGCAGACCCGCCAGCAGAAGCGCGGTAACAACGGCGAGGAAGACTCGGCGCAGCTCAAGAAGAAGATCAAGCAGCTCTCGCGCGGCGGAGACGCGGCCGCCAGCGGCGCGCTTGACACGGAGAGCGGCAACAGCAAGAGCATGCTGTTCACGACCGGTGGCATTGCGTCCTCGCGGTCCAACATTTTAAGCGAGAGCTCTGCGTTCGAGTCATCCTCATATAAGCCGAAGAACGCACAGAGCCAGGACGCGTACGAGCAGATCTTGAGCGTCGTCGCGCAGAACCTCGGCGCGCAGCCAGGGGAGATCCTCGCAGGTACCGCGGAGGAAGTACTCTCGATCTTGAAGAACGATACGTACCGCGACGACGTCAAGTTCAAAGAAGTCAAGAAGCTGCTTAAGTTTGTGGAGAGCGATGCGTTTAGCAAGCTCGTGGTGTTCGGCAAGCGGATCACCGACTTTTACACGGAGGATGGCGCGGAGAAAGCAGACGACACTGGCGCTCGTGGCGGCGGTGGCGATGAAGACGAAATGGACAAAGAGATGGGTGTCGCTGTCGTGTTCGACGAAGAAGACGAAGAAGAGGAGTCCGATTTGGACGAGGTCCGCGACGACGACGAGTCGGACGAAGACGAAGAAGACCAAGGAGCAGGTGCTGCCGCAGACAGAGGAGGCATGCGACTGAAAGACAGCTACGACGAGGAAGACGACGGCGACCAGAAGTACCGTCTCAATGTGCACGCGATTGACGCGTTCTGGCTGCAGCGTGAGCTTTCCAAGTTTTACAAAGACGCTGAGATCAGTGCGAAGCTGGCAGAAGATGTGCTGGTCATCCTCAAAGAAGCTGGCAGCGATTTGAGCGCGTGCGAGAACCGCCTTGTGCTGCTCTTGGACTATGACAAGTTTGATTTCATCAAGCTGCTGTTAGAGAACCGCGCGAAAGTGCTGTACTGCACCCGATTGAAGCAGGCGCAGGATGAGAAAGAGCGCGCGCAGATTGAGGAAGAGATGGTCGCGGACGAGAGTCTGAACGGCGAAGGACGAGAGATCCTGAAGCAGCTTGCGACGACCGCGTCTGCGGATTCCTGGATGCAGGATCGTATTGGCGCGATGGAGTCGACTTCGCGTGCAGAAGCCAACAAGTTGCGTAAATTGCAGCAAAAGGCGTCGAGCGGGAAAGTGAAAGTTGAAGACGATGAAGACGTCGCAATGGAAGAAGTCCAGGATGTCGCGACTGCTACTGCAAAGAAGCCACAGCACTACATCGACGTCGAGTCGCTTGCATTCCAGGAAGGCGGTCACCTGATGAGCAACAAGGAGTGTCGTCTCCCAGAGGGCACATGGCGAGCGCAGAAGAAAGGCTACGAGGAGGTGCACGTCCCTGCTGTTCGCACAAAAGCGGCTGCAGAAGAAGAGAAGTCGCGCATCAAGATCACTTCGTTACCGAAGTGGGCACATGGTGCGTTCAAGAACATGGAGTCGTTGAACCGCGTGCAATCGAAAATGTTCCCGGCGGCATTTGAGACGAGCGAGAACCTGCTTCTTTGCGCCCCAACGGGTGCTGGTAAGACGAACGTTGCCATGCTGACGATTCTCCACGAAGTCATGAAGGCTCGGGATCCAGAGACTGGCAAAATCGACCTGAACTCGTTCAAGATCGTGTATGTTGCGCCAATGAAAGCGCTCGTGCAAGAAGTGGTGCTTAACCTGTCGGCGCGTCTGACAAGTGCGTATGGTGTCGAAGTGCGAGAACTGTCCGGTGATCAGAATTTGTCGCGTGAGCAGCTTTTCAACACCCAGATCATTGTCACGACTCCAGAAAAGTGGGATATCGTCACGAGAAAGTCGGGAGACGATCGCACGTACACGCAGCTTGTTCGTCTAATTATCATCGATGAGATCCATCTGCTTCACGACTCGCGTGGTCCAGTTCTGGAGGCTTTAGTCGCGCGAACGATCCGTAACGTCGAGGCAACGCAACAGATGGTTCGTCTTGTGGGTCTGTCGGCTACTTTGCCGAACTACGAGGATGTTGCTGCGTTCCTGCGAGTGGATCCTGCGAAGGGTTTGTTTTACTTCGACTCGAGCTACCGCCCGGTGCCATTGCAACAGCAGTACATCGGCATCATGGAAAAGAAAGCTATCAAGCGCTTTGCATTGATGAACGAGATCTGTTACGAGAAGGTGGTCGAGCAAGCCGAGCTGGACAACCAAGTCCTGATCTTCGTTCACTCGCGCAAGGAAACCGTATCGACAGCCCAAGCTCTGCGCGATCTGTTTGTTGAGAACGACACGTTAGCGAAGCTTGTTCGTCCGAACTCTGCTTCGAGTGAAGTGCTGCTCGAAGAAGCCGAGAAGATTGAGCGCAATGACGAGCTGAAGGAGATGCTGCCGTACGGATTTGGTGTTCACCACGCCGGTATGAAGCGCAAGGACCGTACGTTGGTCGAGAATGCTTTCGCTGCAGGACACTTGAAGGTTTTGGTCAGTACGTCGACGCTCGCGTGGGGTGTCAACTTGCCAGCGCACACTGTGATCATCAAGGGTACACAGATGTACAATGCCGAGAAGGGCGACTGGTGCGAACTGAGTCCGTTGGATATTCTACAGATGCTCGGTCGCGCTGGGCGTGTCCAGTACGATACCCAGGGTGAAGGCATCATCATCACTCAGCATTCCCAGTTGACGTATTACCTGTCGTTGATGAACCAGCAGCTGCCAGTCGAGTCGCAATTGTTGTCGAAGCTGGCGGACAACCTCAACGCTGAAATTGTCTCGGGAAGTGTGCAGAACGTTGCGCAAGGTGCCACGTGGCTCGGGTACACTTACTTGTTCATTCGCATGCTGCGGAATCCAACATTGTACGGTATTTCCCTTGCGGACCGCAAACTGGATCCTACGCTACTCCAGTATCGCACGGATTTGGTGCACTCTGCGGCGACTTTGTTAGCGAAGCACAATTTGATCAAGTACGAGAGACGGTCAGGTCTGTTCCAAGTGACCGCTTTGGGACGCGTTGCCAGTCACTACTACATCGCGCATGACTCGATCAGCACCTACAACGAGTACCTGAAACCGCACATGTCGGACATCGAGATCTTGCGTCTGTTCTCGCTTTCGAACGAGTTCAAGTACGTTGTGATCCGCTCTGAAGAGAAGCTGGAGCTGGTGAAGTTGCTGGAGCGTGTTCCAGTGCCCGTCAAGGAATCATTGGCTGCGACGGCAGGAACGAATGCTGGCGCTGGCAGCGGGTCAGCAAAGGTGAACGTCCTCCTTCAAGCTTACATTTCGCGCTTGAAGCTTGACGGCTTTGCGCTGCTGGCGGATATGGCGCACATCCACCAGTCGGCGGCTCGTATTTTCCGTGCATTGTTCGAGATCTGCTTGAATCGTCGATGGGCTTCCTTGTCTGAGCGCATGCTGAGCTTTTGCAAGATGGTCGACAAGCGCATGTGGCTCTCGCACTCTCCATTGCGCCAGTTTGCGCCAGTGATCCCAGAAGCGATCTTGAAGCGAATCGAGAAGAAGGACATTTCGTGGGAAAAGTACCAGGATCTGGAGCCAGCTGATCTCGGCCAGCTGATCAACAACCCTCAATTCGGCAAGCAGCTGTACAAGTTGATTCACCAGTTCCCGAAGCTCGAGCTTTCAGCCCATGTTCAACCCATTACGCGCTCAATGCTGAAGGTTGATTTGACGGTAGCGCCAGATTTTGAGTTCAACCGCGAGATTCACGGCAACGCAGAAGGCTTCTGGGTGCTTGTTCAAGATGTCGACGGCGAGACGATCTTGCATCACGAGTGGTTGTTGATCAAGCGCCGATTTGCAGCCCAAGAGACCTACTTGAGCTTTACGATGCCTTTGTTCGAGCCACTCGCTCCGCTGTACTACATCAAGGTCGTGTCAGACAAGTGGATTCACTCTGAGAGCTCTCTTCCGGTGTCATTCCACAAGCTTATCCTACCGCAGAAGAACTCGCCCCCTACCGAATTGCTGGATCTGCAGCCGCTGTTTGTGAACAACACGTTGCTGAAGCTGGTCGGTGGTAAGAAGCAGACTGCGGAGGCGCTGCTGAAGAGTCTCTCAAGCACGCGGACGCCAAACCCATGGCGATTCAAGCGATTTAACCCGATCCAGACCCAAGTACTTCCTCGAATCCTGGAGTCTGACAGCAACCTGTTCGTCGGATCGCCTCCAGGAAGCGGCAAGAGTGTGCTAGCTGAACTTGCGATCATGAAGGCGCTGACCAAGCTGGGACAACCAAACGATGAGAGCGACGAGTTTGGAGAGCACTTGATCGTGTACCTGACCCCAAAAGAGTCGAGCTGCCAAGAGAAGTTTGACGATTGGAACGCCAAGTTTGGAGAAGACAGCTTTTGGCATCAGAGCGTGTCTCTTTTGACGGGCGACTCGACCGCGGATCTCCGCATTCTTGCTGGCGCGAACATTTTGATCGGTACGCCGACGCAGTGGGATGTGCTTTCCCGAAGGTGGAAGCAGCGCAAGCGCATTCAGAAGATCAGTTTGTTCATCATGGACGAGATCCACTTTGTCGGCGGAGGTGAATACGGTCCAACGATCGAGATCGTGATGTCGAGAATGCGCTTTATTGCTGCGGACATGGAAAAGAAGAAGGGAAGCGACCAGCCGCACCACCGCATGCGATTCCTGGGAATCAGTAACTCGGTTGCGAATGCAAAAGACGTCGGAGAGTGGATGGGTGCGAGCGCGTCTGATGGCATTTTCAACTTTCACCCAAACGTCCGACCCCAGCCACTTGAGATTCGCGTGCAGGGCTTTGAAATCAACGATTTCTCGTCGCGAATGCTTGCGATGTCGAAGCCAATGTACAACACGATCGCGAACCAGGCAAGCAAGAAGCAAGTGCTGGTGTTTGTGCCGTCCGCGAAGCAGGCGCAGTTGAGTGCCATTGATATGATCACGTTTGCGCTGGCGGAGAACGATGCGCGAAAGTTTGCTTCGGGACTGAGTGGCGAGGTGGAGCTCCCGTCGGAAGATCCTGCGCTGTTGCAAACTGTGGAGAGTGGTGTTGGCTACTGCACAGACACCATGTCGAAGCGCAACCGAGAGTTCGTGCTTGATCAGTTCTCGAAGGGGAAGCTCCAGGTGCTGATCGTTCCGCATTCGATGGCGTGGGAGCTGCGCACGTCGCAAACCCACTCGTTCATGGTTGTGATCATGGGCTCGCAGTTCTACGATGGGAAGGAGCATCGCTACGTTGATTACCAGCTCGCGGATATTCTCCAGATGACCAAGTTTGCGAATGATCCTACCGCGAATGCAGTGAAATGCGTTTTGCTGTGTCACGCATCGAAGAAGCAGTTTTACGCCAAGTTCCTGTACGACCCGCTGCCAGTGGAGTCGCAGCTCGAGCACTTCTTGAGCGACCACGTGAATGCGGAAATTGTGACGAAGACGATCGAGAGCAAGCAGGACGCTGTGGACTACCTGACGTGGACGTTCATGTACCGTCGCCTGATGAAGAACCCAAACTATTACAATTTGCAAGGGGCGACAAACGTCCATTTGTCGGACCATTTGTCCGAGTTGGTGGAAACCACGGTGAACGCTCTGGAAGAATCGCGCTGCATCCAGGTGGCTGAAGAAGATGACGAGGAGCACCTGGCGCCGCTGAACTTGGGGATGATCGCGGCGTACTACTACATCAAGTACACCACAATCGAGCTCTTCGCGTGCAGTTTGACTGCTCAGTCGAAGCTGAAAGCGTTGCTGACGATCTTGGCATCTGCGACCGAGTTCAGTGAACTGCCGAGCCGCTTCGGTGAAGAAGAGAAATTGGCCTCGCTCGCGAAACACCTGAAGTTCCCGATCGCGGCTGGCGGCGACTACTCTCAGGCGCACGTCAAGGCGAACGTGCTCTTGCAGGTCCACTTCAGCAAGCAGCACGAGAAGCTGAGTCCAGCGTTGCGCAAAGACCTGGACTTCATCCTGAGCCACGCGGTGCGCTTGATCCACGCAATGGTGGACGTGATCAGTTCGAATGGTTGGCTGAAACCGGCGCTCGCGGCGATGGATCTCGCGCAGATGGTGGTGCAAGCCCAGTGGAACAACGAGTCGCCGCTGCTGCAAATTCCGTTCTTCACGAAGGAGATTCTGTCCAAGCTCGGCAAGATGGAGTTGGAAGAAGACGTCGAGACGCCGCTGGACATCTTGAGCATGGAGGACGACGCGCGAAAAGAGCTGCTGCCGTTCGACAACACCAAGATGTCGGCCGTGGCGAAGTTCTGCAACTCGTACCCGGATGTGAATGTGCAGACCAAGGTGATAAACAACGGCAAGAACATCCCAGGTGGCTCGGCGGTGAGCGTGAAGGTGCAACTGGAGCGCGAAGGCGCGGACGATGAAGATGAAGACGAAGAAGAGGACGCTGATCGCGAGCTGGGACTGGTCAACGCGTGCCACTACCCAGTGAAGAAGGCCGAGAACTGGTGGATCGTGTTGGGCGACTCAAAGAAGAACTCACTACTGAGCATCAAGCGTGTGCCGTTCGCGAGTTCCAAGGCGAGCGTGCAGCTAGAGTTTGCCGCGCCGGAGCAGATCGGCGAGTATACTTTCCAGTTGTACGTGATTTGCGATGGGTACGCCGGCTGCGACCTGGAGAACGAGGTCGCGATCAACGTCGTGGAGGCCACTGCGAGCACAGACGAAGACGAAGATGAGGATGTTGATGAAGACGAGGAAGAATGAGCAGAGCAGCTTCGTTCTTAGAAAAAATGATAGGGCAGCGGAAAGCAGCAGCAGGGACAGAAACTTAAACACAACACCAACACATTCACAATACAATCCATCCCTCTATCTGACCAAGCGTTGACGAAGAAGGGCGCAATAATTTATTTCGTGTGATTTATATCGAGCTTCTATCAAAGTAGATTAGCATTACAAATATTTCAAAAAGGGCTTTGCAGAGGACTTCGATGGCCATTGCGAAGGCCGTGAAAGTGTCGTGGTGGCGATCAATGGATCGATGGACGCTGGCGACGATGATGATGGGGGAGCGGAAATGCACATAAATAGTCGAACAACGCGTAAGAAAAGACAGACAGACAGACAGTCGCGCCGTCATCATCAATCATGCACCATCGTGGACAAGACAGGATGGCGGTGATGGCAACGGGCCTGCGTCTACGTCAGTCTCATTTGCGACAGGCTTTGCGCTCCGGAACGTCTTGGACTTGAGCTTCCGTGCCGCTTCCGCGGACGCGGCGTTCAGGTAGCCAGCAGCTTTGGACGCGCACGCACTCGCCTTGAGCTTGAGCGCCTGCATCTGGTGGTGGTTGTTTTGGTGTTCCTGCTGGAAGGTGTCGGCGCTGCTGAATGACGGCGGCGCCGAGTGCACTTCGCCTGTGCTGCGCGGACTGTTAGCGTAGTTGCTGTCGTTGCAAAAGCTGTCTTCACTGGTCGTCGTCGTCGCGGAACTCGTGCGGAAGCGCAGAAGTTTCAAATTGGCTGGCACCCTGAAGCTGCCTCCGACGCTGCTGAGTCTCGAGCGCAGTGAATATCGACCGCCCCCACCGCTTGTGCCGGATACATGGTCTCTACTGTAACCTTCGTCGTCGCTCGAAAAGTCGACATCGGCCTCCATCTCGATCGTACTGGACTGGGAAGAATTCCGGAAGCTCGATGTCGACGACAGCGTGCGCGATCGAATCATCGCACAGCCATTCCGCACATAGGTAGACGCCGCTCCAGTGTACGTATTCGCTCGAAAGCGTCGCCCCAGGCGAGACGCCGCCGCGGAGGAGGAAGCGCGCGGGGATTCCTCACAACTATCCTCCAAAGTGGTCGCGACGCTTGTTCGCGTTCCGTCAGTGCAGTCTTCATTGTCGTCTTCCTCTGTCCCAGTACTGTCGAGCTTTTCTTCAAAGAACTCTTCGGAACACCCGGTCTCCTCCTTCACGACATTGTACGCGTTGTAGACTTCGAACTCCTCGTCGTCCTCATCCATGCCAGAGTCCACCGTGAAATCTTCATCGGCACCATATTCACCCAACGTCCCTCTTGACAGTTTGGCTTCGAGTGCTTTGGCGTTCGCGGATTCCACGAGTTCACGCAGTCGCTCTTCCATTCCCAATTCAGAGTCTGGTTCAGCAATAGAGAACGTATCTCCCTCTTCTTTGTCTTTTCTGTCTTCGTCGCCGTCTTGGTTGAAGACAACACACGGAGTAAGAGGCTCAGGACTCGACAGTTCGGCTTCTTCTACTATCTCGTCCTCTTCTCTCAATGGAGAGATCAGAGGATTCCACTGCACCGGTTGATCTTCGTCGCTCTCAAGTAGAGAGAGAGTGAGCTGTGGCACTGACAATGCTGTAGATGAGCTTGGGGTACTGGCGACTGGCGCTGTCGGAGAGGACATGGGCGCGATGGTCGAATCTTCTTCAGGTGACAGCGCAGCCACCTCTTCCACACTTTCTGATACAGGAGAGCACACATCATCCTCATCGTCACCCTCCGCGCTCGGATAATGCATCCCTCGCTCGTCCAGGTCTTCAAAGGCGTCTTGCTCCGCGCGCGCGTCCATGATCGTTGTCATCAAGAACTCGGCCTGTTCCATCTGCAGTGTGTCGAAGTCGCATGCGCGCATGAGCTGCGCCTCACAATCTTCTCCTGTTCGTGTCTTCATCAACGTTTTGTCGCTCGCCGTGCGTGCCATCCGAGTGTCGTCGCCTGCACGCTTGTTGCTGTTGTTGCTGCTGTTGTCGATACCGCAAATCCTCCACGAGTCAGTCGGTCGAGTGCTCTGGCGTAGAGTACCCACACGAACAACTCCCTCTCTGTACTATCCTCCCTACTGCTGCTGTCTCGTAGCTGCACGCGCTCACGGATGAGAGAGCCCTTGGAGCACGCTGGTTGGTGCTTGCCTCTTGCCCTAATGCGTTCGCCCGCGTTCTCGTTTCTCTTTCTTTCTCTCGTGAACGCAACAAACAGACCGCCGGACAGACCTTCCTCAACTCGTCTCACACGTCCTGTGCTCTCGCTCGTCGCCAGCTGCAAAGGTCCCGCCCGCGCGCCAGCTGCTTCACGCGTCTGCCGGTTCTGAGGAAACTTCCCGCTTGCTCGCTTGTTACCAGCCGCTCTTGAACCAGTAGGTATATAATCAATCAATAGAGAGAGCGCTGATCTCTCTCTCTCTTCACTCTCTCTTCACCCAGACGCTTGGACACCTCCACGCACAGACGGCGAATCGCTCTATGAGGACGACGGGCGATGCGCGAATGAGAGCGAGGGAAATGGCCCCTGACGACGACAGATTGCAACCCTGCAACCCTGCAAGGGGCCAGCTGCCCGCTTGTCTTTGTCAGCCCCATCTGTTGCGAGGCGGGCTGCAATTGCCTGTATAAAAGGTAAGCGCCTTGTAATATTGTATAGTTTAGTCATTAAGAGGTAAACAGACTCGCTAATGCTGAGTATCTGATGCTATATTTACTTATACCTGTTTGAAGAGGAGGATGAGCGACCGCGATCGCGTTCGCGAGGTTTCCTGGAAAAGCTTCCCACAAAAGAAGTTTTGTCTCGGTTGTTGCATGTCGAAAGCTTTTTGAGAGGTCAAAGTGGGTGGGTTGCCTTGAATTCCCTTCAAAAAGACTCTGCTCAACTGCATATCCCGTAATTTAGCATAAAGGAGTCTGATCACTACGTCAGTGTACCTGTTTAGGTTCAGGCCGCCATCTAAATCATTCCCTCGAGCCGCAGAGTGTACACTTGAACGAGACCGGAACTCCAAGATCGGCACGTTGAAATGAGCGCAATTGGACACTCTGAGACCTGCCACTCAATTTCAGGTTGGCACTTCTACAAAAGCAGTCTGTGCTCTATTTGTGGCTCGAAAAAAGGTCACCGAAGGTTGGTGTTGACCACATCTATCAAATCCATCTGTGGCATTAGCCAATAGACCAAACACGCACACAATCTCAATTCGCCCCACGCCACAACCCAAGCAAGACCCAAAGCCAAGCAAGAAGCCAAGAAGCAAGATGCCGTACGTGTGGGTCTCCAGCAACGTCGCCGCCAGTTCCGTGGCCGTGACGCCCGCGATGCAGGCGATCTCCAAAGCGCTCGCCGGTGCGCTCAGCAAGCCTGAGGCCGTTGTGATGGTTCACCTGGACCTCGACCAGCACATACTCTTTTCCGCCTCCGACGCAGTGAGTACTGCTGCGTTTTTTTATCGTGGGCTTGCTCGCTGTTGTTGATTCCTTGCATGGAGCTCAGCTCTGCGCAAGTAGACCTGCAGCTGGACATGCTCTGCTAATCGTGCATAATGTGTGCTGTGGCGCATAATTACTATGACTGTGTTGTTCTGATGTGTGGTGGATATGGTGCTTGGGTCGTGTGCGTTTGTGATAGCCGTGCGCGATGATCCGCCTTCGCAGCATTGGCAAGGTCGACCCAGAGCACAACCCAACGGTAAGGACACAATGCAACGCGGTTATCAGCAATTGAAGCCTAAAGTAAACACGGATGTATCTGTGCAATGACTGACTCTGCACCACTCTGTGTAAACTGCTGTTGTTTTTGCGCAGACGGCTGCGGCGCTGACCGCGGTTGTGAGCGAGGCGCTGAGCGTCCCAGCAGATCGCATCTTCATGAACTTGGACGACGTCGATCGCACGAACTGGGCCAAGGGTGGCAACCTGGTGCTCGCCCCATCGTCGTTGCCGCCAGCCTCCACCTAAGAGCTCAAGTGGAGCCACTTCCTTCACCTCCTCCCACAAATTTCGAGATTTTGAAAATGAAAACAAGACGATCACAGAGTCTCTGGAGCCCATTGCGGTCGTGGCCACCTCTTGTTTTTTGTTATAAAGCGACCTCGACATCACCGCAGTATCACTACCGCCACGCAACGGCTGCCGAAAATGCAAAATCTGGAAAGAATCAGTATGGAAAGATACCTTTTAAGCGCAACAGGCACTCACTCACTCACTCGCTCGCCTTCATCTTCATTCCCTCATTAGTGACCTATTCAGCGACTTGTCTACACAGAGCGGGCGTGGTGACTGATGACGTTGAGGCCCAAGATGCACCTCGCGCTCGTGCGCGACAGCGCAGACGCCCCAGTGGCGGACGAGAAGACGCTCACGAGCCCCAGCGCCGCCGCCAGTAGCTCGATGCAGCACAAGAAGCATATGATCGCTGGTGTAGGACAGCTCATGAGCTTCGTGGTGCTGGTCGTCGCGCTGGCGTTCGCGGTGCTCGCGTCCAATCCGTTGGACTGGAAGAATGAAAGAGAGAAGAATGCAGGCGATATTAACAGCGGAACTCAAACGCGTTTGCAAGACTCGGGCAGCAACAGTGAAGGCAAAGGCAGTGGAGGTGGAGGTGGAGAAGACCATGAAGCGATCGAGGCATTTGTGAAATGGTTTGAAGCCTCGGGAGGCATTCACCATGAACACATTGGGATCACAGAGTTCCCACACATGGGCAACGGTAACTAACGCAACTCCTTGTATCAGATTTTCATGGCAGTCTGAAGCTCTCGATTGTACGGTGATCAAACCAATGCTCGGATTGCTCACGATTGGTTTCTGTGAATTGTGCGTTGTTGCTGTAGGAATCATTGCATTACACGCCATTAGCGAGCACGACCAGCTGCTGTTTGTGCCCATGGACATCATCATGTAAGTACCACGTTTTTTCCCTTTTCTCTGCTGTGTAAACTGGCTGGCCAAACTTCTTATCTCACTCATTGCCACTGCTCGATGGCTTTCGACTGACTGCTTAGCTGTCGCGAGACGATTGTCAAGGCGATCCCAGCGTCGCTTGAAACCAAATTCAAGCAGCTGGTGGACTCGCAGGACGAGCTGCTCACTGCGTTCTTACTGCTCGAGATGCTCAAAGAGACCGACAGAGAGAACCCGTCGCTCTGGCGTCCGTACCTGAAGCTTCTACCAAAGTACCAGAAAGAGAACCTCCAAGCAGCAGGATCACCGCTGTTTTTCAAGAGCGACGCCGACGTGAACGCGCTGCAGGACGAGCGCATGGTCGTAGCATCTCACCAGGAGAGGAAGCTCGCAAAGCGTGCATTCAAAAAGTTCCAAAGGCTCTTCAAGGCTCTTGTTAGTGGTGGCACTTCTAGCTCCGTCGACCTGGGACTGTACTCCCATGCGCGCTTCCTCGTCAGCTCGCGCGCGTTCACAATCAAAGGCCAGCGCTACTTGGTGCCGTTCGGTGACGTGTTCAACGGCAAAAGTCATGAGAGTGCTCGAAAATTCGACAATGGTCAGCGGTTCCTCCAGTATCACGCGTTGAAGGACAATGGCGTCTTGATTCGCGCAGATCGGTCAATAGCTGCGGGTGGTCAGGTATTTGAAGACTATGGTGACAACAACAACTACGTGTACTTCTTGCACCACGGTTTCCTGATGCCTGACAACCCGTTCGACTGCGCATCGCTGCGGCTGCCGAAACTTGAGATGGCGGGTGAGGAGGAACGAGGCGTGTTGGATCTGAAAATGCAAGTGTTGAGCCACTATGGAGTCGAGAATGGCCCTATCAGTTGTGTGATGCGTGATGGAAGGTGCGTCTAACTTCTGCTTCATAACTCCAATCATCTACAAAGTTATGCACCGGATTAACTGTGTGATTCATGCGTTGTTTTTCTCATCAGAATCAGCCAGGAGAACCTCGAGGTGGCACAGTTCTACATGATACTCTTCAATACCGACGCCGAGACAATGCGGACTACGTGCGGAACGAAAGCCAACTACGCAAACTGCTTTCTATCAACCACTGCCTCCCTATTTGTGAGCGCAGAAGAAGACAACGAGTTTGCGGAGTTTATGGTTCATGCAATCGATATGCAGCTAATCAACTACGCGACGAGCCTGGACGAAGATCTGGAAATGCTACGCAATGAATCAGCTCCGGCAACGCAGCACTCTGCGATTGCGTTTCGAATCAGTCGGAAGCAAATTCTTCATGACGTGCTCTCGAAATTGCAGACTAAGACTGCAGAAAGTCAGGATTTCGAATCAGAGCCTGAAGAACAAGCGACCAGGAAAATGGGAAGCTCAAAGCCAACTTTTGAGACCCTCGAAGAGCCCACATCGTTGTCTGAGGACCCCGAGCCAGCAACTTCACGGATCGACCGCTTCCGACAATGGATCGAGTCCCAGAACCTCCCGATCAACCATCTGGAGCTTAAGTTTGTGGGTGACGCGATGGGGTACGGCACTTTTGCGACCAAACCATTACACAAGGGGGAAATCTACCTGAGCGTGCCCGAAGACATGGCGATGAATTTGAGATCCGCATCTAAATCCAAGTCGCTGAGACGTCTTGTGCAGAAAATCGGTCGTCATGCAGTCGTCGACGACACGCTGCTGCTTGTGCTGCACCTGCTCGATGAGAAATTTGGTCCGAATAGCGCTTACTCGCGCTGGAAACCGTACTTGGACGTGCTCCCGTCCATCGAGAGTATGGAGAAGTCCTCTCCGTTGTTCTACGGTGGCCACATGCACATGGAGTTGCTGCGCGCAGCTGATGTCCACTCACACGTGGCGAGTTATCGCGACCGCGTCTCGCAGGCATACCACAATTTCCAACTTCAGCTCAAGAACAACAAGAACGGAAGCGGTAGTGAGGCGCTCGAGTGGATTACTGAGCAGCGGTTTCGATACGCGAATGCGATCCTGGACTCGCGGACGATCTGGTGGTCCGGCCAGCGCCATTTGGTGCCGTTGCTCGACATGGTCAACTGCTTGGACCTCGGTCCAGGCCACACTGCGCACCGCACAGCCCTGGACACGACCAGTAGCATCGAGAACAGCCCAGTCGCTGTCACAAAGGCTTCTTGGGATTTTGGGCAGGGCGACCAGGTGGTCGAGAACTATGCGCAGCCCAACTATATCTACCTGCTCTACCACGGTTTCGTGCTCGACTCTGGCGCGAACAAGCACGACTGTGCGCACTTTTCGCTTAACACACAAGACCGAGACACGATCAACAGTTTACAACCACAGAGGAAGAGAACGCTCATGGAGATGATTGAGGCGCTCGACTTGAAAACCTGGACACCCGAGCTCTGCGTCGACCCGTCGAGTGAGCCAAGCGTGCTGCACTTTGCGAGAGTTGCGTTCATCACCGAGACACCCCTGCATGCGCTGGAAGCAATTGAACAGAAAGACAAGGAAGTTGTGAGCCGACAGGTTCGCGCAGGACTCGGAGTCGTGGCAAATAGGCTCCAAGCGCTTGAAGACGGACTCGGTGCTGAACGAAATGAGCACGAGCTTGACAACCAGAGCCGAGTCATCTTCAAGTACCTGAAGCAGCAGCACGAACTTATGACGAGCCTTCGATTCAAACTGCAAGGGCTTCAAGAGCAGCAATAGGTATGAAGATGATAGCCAGAACCAGAACAGAGTGAATAACTCCAAATTTCCGACGCTTGCGGGCGATTCCTTGTTTATCAGATTAAACGCGAAATCAAGCCTGCAGCTTGCTACACTAAACTCCTAGCTTCAAAATGCACAAAAGAACACTCCGCAAACCAGGTCTCTAATCCAGCGCACTGCAGCTGCGGCGCTGCAAAGCTTGACAGAAGAAGATCCATCAACCAGTAGCAGGCGACACTTAACCACGGAAGGTAGTTGGGCGCGAGGCCTTGAACACAGTGCGCTGGTTCTTGGTCGATGGGCGCGGGATGCGGCGAGCGAGCGGGAACTTAATGTTCGAGTCGTGGAACTGCTGCACGCTCATCTTCTTGGTGTCCTTGGCGGCCACGATGGCAGTGCGCATGATCTGGATCGAGCGAGGGCGAGCACGGTGGCGACCGGCAAGCTCCGCGTACAGCTGCTCAACGGCGCTGCACAGAGTCACGTCGCGGTACTCCTTGTACATGTTGTGGGTGCCCGAGCGCGAGTTGTAACGGATCCAGATGCCGTAGTTCTTCACAATGCGCTTGTTCTTCTCCACCAACTGTAGTCACAAAAAAAGGGGAAAAGAGTCAGTACACTCAGTTTAGCAGAGCAGCGTTCACATACGAAGAGCGTTGGTCCAAAGGCCGCGAGAGTCATCTCATCGAGCGGACGCTTCGTCCACACTCGCGGTGTATGTGGTCGAACCACACAACCCAGTTGTTTGCATCAATGCGAATGGATCCATCCCGAGGGAATGCGGACTTGCGGGGAGGCAGCGCGTTCCAAAAGCTAAACAACGGATTACACCGCGATAACTCGCAGCGAAAGCGGGTTGTGAGCTGGAAAAGAGGTCCTGCCACCTCGACCTCTAATCTCATGGCAACACAAGCGCTTTGTCGGACCGCTACGAGTGTGTGTGCGCGCGAAGGCGATGCGATCGATGAAGAATGACCCCACGCGCCCTTGGGATTTGGGCTGGCAGGCTGATTGAGACAGAGCTTCAACTGACCTCGTTGATGTCGAGGATTTCACCCGTGGTCTTCTTCATCTTCTTCATCTGGTGAAGGAAGTACCAGAAGCGCGACTTGGCCAACACCTCGTTAGGCGCAAACAGCTTCATGCGGTAAGCAGGAGGGTTTGGCTCCTTCTCGGTAGGGGCCTTGCGGCCAACAACTTGGAATTGACGGATCTGCAAGAACAGCAAGCAAAGCGAAAAAGAGCAGTCGTCGTTAGCATACTGCGTCACAGAGCATTGGCAGTCGACAGCACGTCGGCAGGTACACAAGTGCACACCCAAGCGCACGCTTAACGCCCGTATTAGGTGGAGATCACGCAAAGCACGTGACACTCGCTCATAGGAACGGGAAGCAGGGAGGGGGCACGTACTGGCATGTTTGATCAAGCTTTGGAGTCGAAATGAAAAACGAGTGCGGCAGGCGGCGGCTGTCCTGTTGGCCGTTGGCGCTTGACCACCATTCGCTCGAGCCTTTAATTGGTGGAGGCGGCGCGGGTCCGCGGGTTGGAAAAAACAAACCTTGCAGATGGGTTTTTCAAACCCGTTTTTGAGGAACAAGTAGGAATGATTGTCATTTTTTGTTTCCCCTCTCAAAAGAGATTGAATCGTTTAGAAAGGGTAAAATACAGTATTGCATGATTGGTGCAATGTGGCCAGTTGGCGCGATGTGCATCCACTGGGTCAGCGACTACTTTTGCATCGCACCACCCCTACTCGGAACAAGCCTGGAGTCAAGATGCTCAAGCGCCGATGGCAAGATGGCAACAACCACCATCACACTTCGCTCGTTTCGAGTGTGCTCAATGACTCTCGTTGCTGAAGGTCTAGCGTCTGTGGCGATGAGCTCGAGAACTTTCAACTGGTTCCAGTCGCAGATGGCAAACCTGCACGACCGCCATGACGACGACGTGGACTCGAGCATCGCGTTCATGAACCTCGTGGCGATGAGTGATCCGATCGTATACTTCAGCTTGATGAGAGGCAACGGTCGAAGGAAGCTGCTGGGGTACTACCGGTCGCGACGCAACTGGAAGAAGAAGTTGTTTCTGCTTCCGTGCGAGGTGGCGAATGCGCCGCACTCCCAACTGCACGATCTGGAGCTCGTGTGCACAGTACGGCCCTTCGAGTTGCGCTTTACGGATTTGATTCACTGCGGGTAGTTGGTTATAACAGCGTCAGGGATCGATAGTGGTGGTGAGGGGGAGAGAGAGAGATGTACAGCGAGGCATACGAGAGAGTGATACAAGTACCTGTTGTTGCTACAACATTTAAAAAGTTAACTGCGATACCGTGGATGATCCACAACGAAAGTATCACCAGATGATTCGTTAGCTAGCGTTAATCGACTTTAATCCACTTGGACCAAGTCTCTCCTGGCATTAGATATCCACTCGACAGACAGCTGCACTTTAGAATATCCACAAGCGTGCACACCTATCCCAAGCGTCAAGTCCAGTACTCTGCTAACGAGTCGAGATGTTTTTAAGATGGCGCCTCGAAGGAAAAGCTTGTCGTCCACGGAGGTTTCGCTAGTTTCGCGATTCCGTGGCGCGTGACTTGGGCTTCACAGTCAACTAGGCAGTGAGCACTTGACCTCGTGTTCTCTCCCTCTCGCAAGTTGAATGCTACCACGACTCACTCGTTCAGTCAATTCCTTCGATGTGAGCTGTGAACGACTGTTGTTGGATTTCCTGTTCAAACGACTGGGGGAGGGTGGCGGTAGTTTACACGCTCCCCGAACCACTCAGCCCATGCGACGAGAAAATGACGTGCGGTAAATGCTGGCCGGAAGATTGCCCGAGTAGCACAAATCCGGGCCGTTTTTCAAGATACTTGGCTATATCAAACGTGCCAAGTTCGCGCTTGGCGTATCCATGTATATATTGAGCTGTCAATATGTGAGTATAATTGTTTGTTGTCTGCTGTCTTGAGTGTTAGATTTTTTTATGTTGTGCTGCTTGTGGTATCCTCTTCTTTAGATTGCCAATGTAGTTGTCAAGCTGGCGAGAAACAACCTCGCTCTTCGGATCCGACTTCTAACTGACCAAGAGATGTCTATCAGAGAGATCTCCATGGTCAAGTTCATTCGAGCGAAAAAGCGCGAGCACAACTTACGAGTAAGTTTTCCTTATTTGTTGCACATTTTTTGTGGATGTGCCCGCTAACTCTTTGTTTCTCTGTTGCTTGCCACTTGTCCAGAACCTATCGATCAAAACAAGATCAGGGTAGATGCACGACAAGGTCCTCACAGTGGATAGAACCACAGTGCTCGCTGGTAAGAGGTCTTTCATGTAGTGAGAAATACTGTCGAGCACTCTTGAAAACTCTGATTGTTGTTTGGGTTTTGTTTGTTTGTAGGGTCAGTCAATTTGTCAGTTAACGTTATCCTCTCCAACCAAGAGAATACTGTCGTGATGGCCTGCACCCAACTTGCGCAAAAGTACTTGGCGGAGTTCGAGGTACTCTGGACAGAGGGATTTGTTCCCTTTCTACAAGGTCTTCCCTCCGAGGAAAGTGTGGAGGCGAGGTAGAGTGTCGAGATCCAAGCCCAAGAAATCCAGAGCCAAGGCTAACCTGAAAGCCAGACTCCCGCCATCCAGGACGCCAGCGAAGAGAACTGCCGACTTCGAAGCTGCAAGCTCACCCACCATAAAGGCACGAATGAATCCCCTCTTACTCCAGCAAGATTTTATTGATTTTGTCAGTCTCATCTATATTGTGTGTAATGTGTCTCCATCGCTCACTTTAACTGGTGGTTCCTTGCTCGCTTTTAAAAGTGAGGCACCATACGACAACGGAGACCTCAGCCATCGATCTCCGCTCTCTTGCTTGATCAGTTCTACATTTGCTCGCATCTGCGCATCTGTCCAGGGTTTGCAACTCAAACAGACGGAGAACATGACGGAGCCACCTCGACAGTTCAAGCGAACGCGCTCGAGGAACATGAAGGAGCCACCGCCGAAACCGACCTATCGCAGCGTCAAGACGAACCTCAAGAGCGTCGTCAAGAACAATCTCGTCACGGAGAAGCTCACCGATGCCGCACTACGAGCCAACAGCATCATGATCCACGCGCTCCAGCTGCTCCAGCTGTACCTACTCCACTGTTGCGACGTGGGCGACGAGCTGCCCACGCTCGACAGACGGTCCGTGACCTCGGTGATGGAAGTGCTCTGCAAGGCGCCTTCCAGTGGTAGACCTCCAAGCACTGAGACGCAGATCATCAAGGATACGCTCAAGGACTTCTACGAGCAGCACTACAAGGCGTACATCTCGAAGGAGCTCAGC
>JALBZD010000572.1:0-21909 GCA_038050675.1 Globisporangium cylindrosporum | reverse complement strand
TCGTGCGCTTGCTCATCGGCGCGCTCAAGAAGGGAACACACGAGACGGGCAAGGACGAGTACGAAGGCACGTCGTCCGACTCGGAGTCGGAAAATTCGAAAGAAGATTAAAAGTTGGTTGGCGAGCCAAGTCTGGGTTTCCTGAAGTACACTCCATTCTAACCGAAGAGCTACGTGCGTGCAGTCGTCTTCTGAACCAGTTGGGGAGCTTGTTCGCTTTGCGTCATAGAGCAAACTGGGGTGGAAGTGGACAGAGGAAATTGGGCAAGAAGAAGTAGTCACACACATATAAAGAGAAGAAATACCGACCCTGCATTTTCCATTTCCATCCATTTTTTGCTCACGGGCAGAGTAGAATTCGTAACCATGGGTTACATTTCGTTATGCGACGTACCCTTCACCGGAAAAGTGTTTAACCCACTTTTGTAAATGTGTACGCACCCTTGAATTTACCTTTTTATTAAGAGAACGTACAGATTTCGTCGTCCAAATGCCTGACAAACCAAACAACACGGAGAGCGAAAAAGGCAAAGCAATTCTCAAAATTTGGCGCCAAGGGATTTGACCAGCTCACGGCAGATAAGCACCAACAGGAAGTTGAGGCCGACTTCACCGACGCAGAGCAGCGAGCTCTCAAGCACATCTACACACACGCACACGAGCACATTCCAGACGCAATGGCACCACTCAGTCAGATGGAGCTCGCGGCGGCGATTCTGGACATCGTCCCACAGATGGACGCAGAGGTGGTGACGATCCGCATCATCATGCAGAAGCTCGCCACACGCTTCGGCGTCGACTTTGAGACCATCCGCAAGCAGAAAGCTGAGATCAAGGCGCTCGTGATGGCCAACTATGGCTTTGAGCAGCACCAAGAGACAGAAGAAGAGCAGCACAACAGCGGTAATGGCAGCAATACTGAGAAGGAGAATGTCGAGAATGCCAGCAAACGTGGTCGAGTCCAAGAAAGCCCAGTGAAGAGGAAACCAGCGCGGAAATCCAATGCGATCTCAGATGAGAGCGATGAAGAAGACACAAGCGAGCAGGAAGACGAAGAGGAGGAGGTTGATGATGGTGACGACAGCAAATCGCAAGCATCGGACTCGGAGAGCGACGTCCCGAAGAGGAAAAGAGCGAGCGTACGTACTGGCTGGTTGTTGCAGAGATCGATGCATTTCTTCTTGTGTGCATGGAACTCATGTTATGTGCGTTTTCGTTGTATTCCAGAGCAAGTCGACCCCAGCGAAGCGGAAAGCACCAGCGTCAAAGCGCGAGAAGGCAAGTAAGAAGAAGTCCACCCCGCCAGCAAAGAAGCCCCGCCAGACAGCCAGTACGGACTCTCCCGGCATCGCTGCGCTGAAAGAGATGGCTCGTGCTGCTCGGCTACTCTCGTAAGTGAATACGATGTTGGGCATCGCATCTGTGCGCCCTCATGCTTTTTGTTTGACACGTGTTTTTATTTTCAATGCGCATGTGGTAAATCCAGACCACGAGTGTACGCGTCTTTGAAGAAGCTCGACTCGGCGGAAGTTCAAGAGGAGTTCATTCGCGACATGCTGCACAACAATGGCATCAAGTTCAGTGGCAGATACCCGCACAAGCGAGAAATCGACGATGTACGCAGAAAGAAGGACCTCGAGAAAGACCTGGAAGGCATCGACACGAGCCTGATTATCGAGGAGGACACCAGCAGCCGGTCGCGTCGCAGCTCCCGAAGTGCCGTCTCGTACGCCGACCAGCTGCGCAACCGCGCGCTTTCTGATGAAGAGGAAGACGAAGAAGACGAAGAAAAGGAAGAAGAGAAGGAAGGAGAGGAAGACGATTCGCCGAAAGCGAAGAAACCTGCACCGAAGCGCAAGAAGGTGGAGGAGAGCAAGGAAGAATCAGAAGACGACGACGATGAATTTGAAGCCAATGACTCAGACTCTTCCGAAGCCGAGTTCTAATTCGTTCTTAGTGTACAGCACCCGAGTAGGGAATCGTGCTATATCATTAACGTTATGCGTTCAGTCGTCAGACATTCATGCATTCATTCATGCGTTCAGGCGCTCACAATTATGGCTGATGCTGTTCACATACACATGTGGGAGCTTTTCGTCACTTCCCCATTTCACAGACAGCTGCACCGTACTTATTCACATTTCCCCAGTGCGCATTCAGTCGTATACTAGGACTCTATATCCGGTTCCATACACTTGCGCAGCTTTGTATCTAGTTTGAATTTGATGTCGAACATGGAAAAAGCATTTTACCGGATAATTCCGTATAATTATCCTCATTCTTTTTTCATCGAGATAAATGTATGCTCTACGTGGCTCAAAATATCCGGCGCGTACAGTCTAAATGTAACACGAGGTTTTTTCAAGCTCCAAAGCAAAACAAAGCAGAAACGAGGTTTTAGTAGGGTTTTATAATAAAAACAGGGTTATATAAAGCAAAAACCAAAATAGTAATTGATAGATTAGAGATCCAGGAATGAAAAGAAATATTTAAAACCCATGATTTGTGACAGCTACTTTGGACGCGCAACTCTTCCAACCCCGATTGCTTGGATAAATCGGTACCGACTAGAGCAGAATACCGCGATTGGATTGGCCAGAAGAGCTCCATCGCTCTCAAGGTTTAACAATTTAAGGAGGATATTCGCTTTCGAGAGGAGCATAAACTTGGTTTCACTATGGGAACACGGTGTGAGAATGTGCTCACAATACAAAGTCTAGGAGAGGTTTACACTCACCCTTTGTATGCCCCAGGAGCCAGAGTGATGACCTTTGTGAGCAGTCTGTGTAGATTTATACTCTCGACAACGCATAGCCTGTCTTTTCGAATGCGTCTGAGCTGTAAACCGTGACGTACTACGGACAAAAACGTAGAGGAGCTCTTTTATACTGTGACGTCGGAAGTATAGAAAGATACAGGTCTTCAGAAACCTGAAAACATTTTCCGCCAACCAAACAACGAGGCGATTGGTGGTGGGGAGCGTTGAAAAGCGCGAGCGAGCAGCACGTTTGTTGTGGCGCGCGTGGGCGGCTTATCTCCAGTTTCTAGAACCCAAACGTGAAGCAAGAATCATGCCGTCCTACAGCCAGGAACCTGAAGATGCGCAGCGCGCGGCCAAGGCCCGTGGCTCCCACTTGCGCGTGCACTTCAAGCACTGCCGCGAAGTCTCCCACGCGATCAAGGGCTTGCCGCTGAACAAGGCCAAGATCTTCCTCCAGGATGTCTTGGAGTACAAGCAGGCGGTGCCGTTCACCAAGTTCACTGGTGGCTGCGGTCGCCACGCGCAGGGCAAGCTCCGCAACGCGCCTGGTGACAAGTGCAAGTGGCCACAGAAGGCCACCAAGATCATCCTCGACTTGGTGAAGAACGCCGAGGCCAACGCTGAGGTCAAGGGACTGGACACTGACAAGCTGTACATCTCGCACGCCCAGGCGAACGCCGCGATCAAGCAGCGCCGTCGCACTTACCGTGCTCACGGTCGCATTGGACCATACATGGCCAACCCTGCCCACATCGAGCTGATCCTGACCGAGAAGCGTGAGAACGTGGCGAAGAGCGACGACAAGAAGGAAGTCAAGGTCACCCGCAAGCGTCAGGCGCAGCTCCGTTTGAAGTCGGGCGGCGGCGTGCCAGCCAACTAAGTGTTCTGCAGCAGCCTCCAATCGATCGGATCGACGGACCGACCAGTTGATCGACCACCGACTGTAGAAGCGAGGGGAAATGGAAAGTTCGGTAAACTTTTTAATACAGCCTTGCAGTGAAATGGGTTCACCTGACGACGCGTGTTGCCAAGAAGCTCTTCCAGGGAAAACAGAGAGAGAGAAAAGGAGGAAGAAGAGGGCGGTCATTATCGTTTGCATTATGTGGGTTTATTGCTTGGCGTTTGCTTATATTGTTCCTAGGCAGCAGGTGGCACATTCAAGAACAAGAGGCGATTGCAGGCTCAAGGCACGGTGATGGCGACTTCACACTGACGCGTTTCCAATGTCTCCGGTCCAGCGTCTTCGTCCTCAATCTCCTGATTGGCGCAAGCACCGACTATTGCTGTGGAAGTCCCAGACCTACGTGTGAGGCGGCGATCGAGCTCAGACGCCAGGACGACGTCGCTGACAATCGCGCGGCTTCCTGTGGCGCGGACGACTGAGCGGAGCAGGTCCACCCAAAGCTGGAGCCTGAGCAGTGACGGGAAGTGCACGATCCAGACCTGGAGCATGCGTGGATCCTGGATCGTCATCCACCACTGATGTCCGCCATCCGCGCCGACCTCTTCGACCGACGTGACGAGACTGATGTCGTGCAGTTGCATCACACGCTTGTAGTTCGCGTAGTGGAGCACGTGGCGCACCTGGTCCAGCTCCAGCAGCTGCCTCTGCTTCTTCATTTCGGGGAAGAAAAAGCCCACGGGCTCTTCAATGAAAATCCACTCAGAGCCTGTCATTGTTGTGATCTGCTGTTGTTGTTGTTGTTGTTGTTGCTGCTGGTGCTCGTCTTGTTGTTCCTCCTGGTTGTTGTCTCCTCGTTCAGCATCATCACTGTCATCATGAACTAGTTGCTGCTGCTGTTGTTTCTGTGGGTAAGTCCATCGTTTGAACAGCGAATCCATTTTTCTCTCGTACTGCTTGCTCAACTCCTATTGACGTTAGCTTGCTGGGTGTGTACACTGAGAGGAGTTCTTTGCTTTGTGGCAATGGTAACCTCTTGCATGTGGTGCTCGGCGGGCTATCTATCGATCCTTCACCTTCGCGACTTGCACCGTAGTGGTTGACCGCAGCAAAGTAGGTATTCATAGCCAAGAGCGGGCATGTGCGCCTGCCCACGAGCTCCATATCACATCCAGCATTTCCACAGGATTATCACCATTAGCAGCAGCTATAGCCCCAGCTATAGCCCCAGTGCATCTGATAAGAAATCAAGATCCGCCTTGTATGCCTGACCAAAGCCAAATCCACAGCGAAAAAATAGGACTTTTGGTGTGTGTGTGGCTTTTGGTGTTCAATGCTACGATGGTGCCTTGTATTTGCCATTGACCCTACTAGCAGGACTAGACTCCGAAGCAAAGCTGCGAGGCAGGATAGGCTGATAGGCTCTTGAGAGATAAGACACTTCTGAAGAAGCGCAGCATCCAGAAGAGGACTGGAAATAGTTCCCCAAGCGTTACATGTTCGTTCAAGGGGATGTTGAATTTTGACACGCATGCGCATCCCCATTTTTGTCACATTCAGGACGTAAATGGTACAATGTACCAAATCTAGAAATGTACCACTTTAGCTGGTACTACTATTTTTGGCGCTATTTTGCCACCCCTCTTTTTTGGCGGGAGCAACTTTTTTGGCGCCATCAGACTGTGACAAGCTCTTCCTTCACTCATAGCTCTTGGCTGCTGTTCTGCCTCTGCTCTCCACCTGTTGCTGTTGCTGCAGTACTTCCAAATCGATAGCCAAGCAGAGAGAAGCTCGAGCGCGCTACCGCCACTAGCATGAAGCAGAAGCAGCAGAAGTCGCTGCTGAGCTTCTTCAGCCCACCTGCGAGCGGCGCGGTGAAGAAAGCGACGCCCACGACAGCAGGCAGCACTGCAAGCACCAGCAACAACAACAGCGCCACGAAGGCGAAGAACTCCACGACGAAGACCAAGACGCCGAGCTCCAGTACCACCAGCTCGTCCAAGAAGCGTTCTGCGCCAAGCAAGGATGATGATGACGATGACGACGCAGCGAAAGCGCGCAAGCGCATCGATTTCTCGCCCAAGCTGAAGAAGAAAGAGAATGACGCGGTGGCGTCTTCCCTCTCGAACGATGCGAAGAGTCCGACTGCGACGCGCAAGGCATATGAGGACTTTCTGGGCACGAGCTCGGAAGAAGAAGACGAAGATGATGCCATGAATGGAAAGAAGAAGAAGAAGACGGCGAACAAAGAGAAGAGCTCCAGCGATTCAGTGACGCTGAAAACCAAGGATCAGCCGGAGAAGAAGACCCGCCAACGACCCATCAAGATGATCGTCGAAGACGACGACAGCGACTCGGATGATCAAGAGATGAGCGAGCCTACTACACAACAGAGTCGCTCACGACGACGAGTTACGCGCAACGTCGTGAGCAGTGACGACGAGTGGGACCCGAGCAGCAAGAATGGCGACGGTGCGAACGATGACGAGTCCGAGTTCAGTGGCGCAGAGAGCGAAGGCACGGGAGACGACGATGAAGAAGACGAAGAGGAGGAGGAAGAAGAACTGGTGCGCAAGCGACGGAAAGCGGCGACGACTCCAGCAAAGAAGGCAGCGACTCCTGCCAAGAAGAGCGGCTCGGCGTCGTTTCTCTCGCCACCGCCGTCTTCCTCTAAGAAGAACGTTTCGACTCCATCCTCCTCAGCGAAGAAATCCCCCGCGGATGCTGGTACTCCAAATGAGCCGTCGGGTGCCGCGTCAGGTGCTGGGTGCCACATCCACGACTCGCTCCCGTTCCTCCACGAAAAGCGCCGCGACATCAACGGCAACAAGCCCGACTCGCCCGAGTTTGATTCGCGTACGCTGTTGGTACCGCCAGAGTTCCTCAAGAAAGAGACACCGGCGATGGTGCAGTGGTGGGAGGTCAAGTCGCGCAACATGGACACGGTGCTGTTCTTCAAAGTGGGCAAGTTCTACGAGCTCTTCCATATGGACGCCGACGTGGGCTTCAAGGAGCTCAACCTGATCTACATGAAGGGCGACAAGGCGCACTCGGGCTTCCCGGAGATCGCGTACTCCAAGATGTCATCGCAACTTGTCGAGAAAGGCTACCGCGTCGCGCGCGTGGAGCAAACCGAGACGCCAGACATGATGAAAGAGCGAAACGTGGGCTCGAAAGTCAAGTCCAAGGTCGTACGCCGAGAGATTTGCTCGCTGCTGTCCGTGGGCACCAATACCAACAGTTTCCTGGACGCGCCGATCTCGTCCCAAGAGCAGGTTTCGCGCAAGCTCATCGCACTGAAGGAGCAAGTGGACGTTTCGTCGTCTACTATGAAATCGATCCGGTTCGGCATCTGCATGATCGACTCTGCCACCGGCGCGTTCCACCTCGCCGAGTTTGACGACACAGAGCAGCGCGACCGCCTGAAGACGCTGTTTGCGCAGTTCCACGTTGTGGAGATTGTGAGCGAGCGCTTGGGGCTCTCGGACGACACGAAGATGGTGCTCAAGCACGCCGCGCCGTCTGCGATCCGAAGCGAACTGCGTGTGAGCAAAGAGTTCTGGGACGCGTCGAAAACTGTGGACGAAATCGAACGCGCTGGGTACTTCAAGGAGCACGGGTGGCCAGAGGAGGTGCTCGAGTTTCTTGAAATGGACAAGACCGTCAAGGCGGACGGACAGCTCGCGATCAGCGCGCTTGGCGGCTGCATCTGGCACTTGCGACGCAGTATCATCGACCAGGAACTGCTCTCGCTCTGCAACTTCAGTCGCTACAAGCCCTCGGATGAAGAAGCGCGCGAGTTGCTTGCGTCTGCTGGTGGTAGTGAAGATGTGACTGCTGGTGCTGCGATCGTGAATGCGAAGGCGGAGCTCAAGCAGCACTATGTGGTTCTGGACTCTCAGACGCTGCAGAACCTTGAGATCCTGACCAACAGCTACAATGGAAGCCGCACAGGCTCGCTGATTCACATCATGGACAAGACCATGACAAGCTTCGGCAAGCGGCTTTTCCAGGACTGGGTCGTCAAGCCGCTCTGCAAGGTCTCGGAGATCAACGAGCGTCTGGATGCAGTCGAAGAGCTCGGACAGCAGGAGGAGCTCATGAGCGAAGTGCGCGAGCATCTGCGCAAACTGCCTGACTTGGAGCGTCTTCTCTCGCGAATCCATGCGCTCGGATCGTCGTACCGCTCGAAAGAGCACCCGGACAGCCGCGCGATCATGTACGAGTCCAACACGTACAACATCCGCAAGATCCGCGATTTCCTGGCGGTGCTCAACGGCTTTGACGTCGCAATGGAGCTCATGCGCAGCTACGGCCCTCGCTTTGCGCAGTTCAGTTCGCCGATCCTGCAGATGATCCTGAAAAGCCGCCAGACTGGTAGCGATGCACAAGAAGAAGGAGAAGCACGTGGTGACTCCAGCTCGCGTCGCCTCGGACACTTCCCAGACTTGCGCGAAAAGCTTGAGTTCTTCAAACATAGCTTTGACCAGACCGTGGCTCAGAAGACTGGTGTGATTGTGCCGCCTGAGGGCTTTGACCCTGAGTTTGACGACGCGTGTGCCGACATTGCGCGCGTGGAAGAAGAGCTGCAGGAATACCTGCAGGAACAGCGCACGAGTCTCAAGTGCAAACAGATCGTGTACTGGGGCACAAAGAAAGAAGACCGATTCCAACTCGAAATCCCCGAGAGCGTCGTGAACTCCAAGCAACCAAAGGAGTACGAGCTCAAGTCGCGCAAGAAAGGCTACAAAAGATTCCACACGCCCACGATCCGTGACTTGCTGGCACAACTCGCGTCGGCGGAGGCGCGTAAGGACGAAGCGCTGAAGGACCAGATGCGCAAGGTGTTCCACAAGTTTGACGAAGACTATAAGTACTGGATGAAGGCCGTGCAGTGCCTCGCGGTGCTCGACTGTCTGCTCAGTCTGGCGCTCGTGAGCAGCCAAAGTGACGGGTACTCACGACCAGAGATCGTCTCAGCTGCCGCGGCCAACAACGGTGTGCCGTTCATCGACATTGAAGAGGGCGTACACCCGTGCGTGGCGCAGACGTTCGACGGCGACTTCATCCCGAACGATGCGCAACTTGGCGTCGGTGGCAATGGGCAAATGATCCTGCTCAGTGGCCCAAACATGGGTGGCAAGTCCACGCTGCTGCGCCAGACCTGTGTGCTCGCGCTGATGGCGCAGATCGGGTGCTTCGTACCGGCGCAGAAGTGTCGCATGAGCCCCGTGGACCGCATTTTCACGCGCATCGGCGCCTCGGACCGCATCCTCGCGGGCCAGAGTACGCTCTACGTCGAGCTTTCGGAGACCGCGACGATCCTGAACCACGCGACGAACCACTCGCTGGTGATCCTGGACGAGTTGGGACGCGGAACGTCGACTTTTGACGGCACGGCGATCGCGTACTCGGTCGTGGAGCACTTGCTGCAGAAGACCCAGTGCCGCTCGATGTTCGCAACGCACTACCACTCACTGGTCGAGGAGTACGTCGACAGCGACCAGGTGTCGCTGGGCCATATGGGCTGTATCGTGGACCCGGAGAACGACCGCAAGGTCACGTTCCTCTACAAACTCGAGGAAGGCATGTGTCCGAAGAGCTACGGACTCAACGTCGCGATGCTCGCCAAGCTCCCCGACGAAGTGATCGAGTCGGCCGCGCGCAAGTCGAAGCAGTTTGAGAAATCGCTGCAGCAGAAGTCGGAGCACGAAGCTGAAGCCTCGAAGCTCGTGCTCAAGGTGCAGCAACTGCTCCAGCAGAGCAGCGTCGATATGGAGGAGCTCCGCGCGATCTGGCAGCAGTTGCAACAGCCAGAGCAGTGTGCATCTTCGTCATAGATTTTCCCTCCAGGTAACTGTATAGACGCTACGTCTGTGGCAGGGCGGGCGGCTAATCTACAATGACAACTTTTTTTTGCAAGTCAGTTCGTCATGCTCCAGTAATGCGATGGAGTCCAGCCAGCAGTCAGAGAATCAAGGGCTTGGAGAAAAGATAAGAAGGAAGGAATAGGGAAGGACTCATATTAACCACGTTGTGCTACAATTCAACAGGTGGAACAGAGGAGGGAAACGATTGGGCATGCAGATGAAGATAGTGTCCTGTGCCAGGTGGCCGGCAAGAGCGCTCAGACACGATACTTACGCGTCCTCGACTTCCTGAACACCCACAGATGACAGGAGCTTATTCACGATGCGCTTGGCGCCGATAGCGAGCATCGCGGCGACCGCGACGACGTCCACCGCAGCGACACCAGCAATCGTGTACTCGAATGGAGTCAACTCGGCGGTCTCCGCCGTGCTTCTGACGATGTCACCGGCGCTGTCTGTCGCTGCTGCCATCGCCATCTTGACCGCCACCTGCATCACCGACGTACTCGTGATGGAGCTGCACGCTAGGTAGTCCTTGCAGTCGTCGATGGTGATCGTGCGGATCTTGCAGACGCGGCAGCAGGTCGAGATGCAGCCGATGCTGCCGCTCGCGCAGCGCTTGTCGTAGGCGATGTCGAGTCCGCTCACGGTGTTATCTGGGGATGCCGCTGGACACAATAGGGCCACGCAGCTCTCCAAGTGCTTGGACTTGTCCGTGAGCTTTGTGTAGTAGAAGCGGCACCCGAGGTTTGGGATACAGCCGGTGATGCTCTTCGTGAGGCAGTGGATGTCGCTGACAATGCTGATGCTGTTCAAGAGGTCTCCGGCAGATGCGGCTGGGCAGCCTTCGCTCACACTCAGAACCCCTCCTGTCGCAGTTTCAGCAGGTGCCGGAGCTGGAGTCGTTGGAGCAGGTATGGGGCAGTTGTAAAAGTTCTTGGACTGGGTCATCACACGCGTCTTGCAATAGTGGCATGTGTCTTGGAAGAAGCAGCCAACGTCGTCGCTGGTCTTGCAGGTCACGTCCAGATACGCCGAGATGCCGACACCCTGGTCACCACTCGACAGCGTCTGCGCACAGGCAGCTGATGAAGTAGGCGCCGATGCCGCTGCTGATGTCGTTACTACCGCTGGTGTCGTCACGGCAGCCGGCGTAGTAATCACCGTGCCATCACAGTTGAGCAAGTGCTTGAACTGGTCGATGAGGCGAGTCTTGCAGTAGCGATACGTGTCCTGGAAGCAGCTGACGCCTTCGATTGTCTTGCACGTTGCGTCCTCGTACGCGGAGATGCCGACGCCCCGGTCGCCTAGAGCGACTGCCTGCGCACAAGTACCAGTCACCACCACTCCGGTCACAGGCGCTGGAGTAGTCACCGCCGATGTTGTGGCCGTGCCCAACACTTCGCCACAGCTCAGGTACGACGCGAATTTGTCCGTGAGCGACGTGCGGCAGAAGCGGCACGTCGGCAAAGCAGCCGAGTTCACCGTTCGCACAGTTTGCGTCCGTGATGATGTCGAGGCCGAAAGCCTTGTCGCCTGGCGAGATCGTGTAGTCGCACGTGTCAACACTCAGCTGGCTGGCGATGGGCACTTCAGTGATTGGCGCAGGTGTCGGTGTCGCTGTGGTCGGAGCCGGGGTCGGGCAGCTCGCAAAGTGCTGCAGCTACTGCCCCCGGAGCAGGTGCCGTTGCGACATCAAAATTCGCATAGCTGAGGAACGCCGATGACTTGGTCGAGTCCTATTTCTTGCAGAAACGACACTTGTCTCGAAGCAACCGATGCCGCCAGTGAAGCACGTAACGTCCGTCACAATATTGATTCCGAAATCAGCATCGCCCTGCGCAACCGTGGGGCACGCGCCGCTCGCGACAGAGATCGTCGAAAGCGCGTCAGACGTGCCGAGAAGCGCGAGGTCGGCGCAGCTGAGCCAGTGCAAGGACTGCGAGGTGTCCCGGGTCTTGCAATAGCGGCAGGTATCCTGGAAGCAGCCGATGCCGCCCTGAGGACAGTGCGCGTCCGCGACGACGTTCACACCGACTACTAAGTCACCTGGCGAGACAACAGTGTCGCAAGTCACGACTTCCAGCTGGAACCCTACCGCATGCTTCGGGGTCGGCGATGGCGATGATACTGAAGCTGAGCCTGGAGTCTTTGTCGTTGGTACTGGTGCTGGTATCGGAGCGGGGCAAGGCAAGTACGCGGACGAGCGATCGGTTAGGAATGCCAAACAAAAGCGGTAGTTCACGCTGTAGCAGCCACAGCCGCCAACTTTGCAGGTCAGATCCTCGGTGATGCTGATTTCGAGCGCGTTGGCCGCACAGAGAGCGAGGAGTGCAGTCCACAGATGGATCCGGAACGTCTCGGACCCCACCATGGTCTCTCAGTGAAGAGGGTATCTGGCTGCGGACTGGTGATTGCTATTGGTTTGAAGGGTGCGCGAGAGCTGACAAATTCGAGAGCGAGAGAGAGATTGTGAAGGAGGCCGTGGGCCATGGCAAGCAGAGAGGGCATCCAATCGCCGTGGTTGGGAGAGACCGGCTACTACCGGCTCGTTCAGCTCGTGAACGTGATCATCGGTGGTCCGTTTTGGATCTCTCATCTCCCCAAGCGTCTGGCAATTCTCTGGAGAGAGCGGCGGGCGAGTTTAGAAGCCAACAGCGAATTAAGAGATTAAGGAGCTTGAGCCTGGGTTCAACGTTTCCTCTCTAATCAGTGTGTGGCTGGAGCGAGGCGTTTACTGAGCCTGTTCATTATGAGAATGGCGTGTGAGAGCAACGCAGGCTCTCGGAGCCATCAAAGCGTTTGGTAGTAACCATTCCCTGACAATGCCAGTCGCCGCGCATGGGGATTCTCGAAACGACTGCACTTCCAGTTAATTTCGACCAAGATCTCACTTTCGAAGTGAGTCTGAACTGTCGCGACCTCTGACGGACTTGGTGGAGGCAGGTAAGCGAAGATCGCCATCCACTGACATGTCAAGTATAACATTCGTAGATAGATAGACAGACTCTGGTTGGTTTGAAGTTTTGCGCAGAGACCAGTCTGGACTTTGACAGACACTGCTGGCGTGTGGAGTATTCCAGCACACACACATACCTGGCTGCCATTTGAGCGTTGCGATGAGCGCGAGAGTCAGGAAATTAGAACAAGAGAAAAATGCTTCTGAGGCTCGTAGTATGCGACGTACCACGAGCGATCTGCGATGTAGCTCAGCGAGTACGTGCACTGAATTCAAGTGGAAGTGGAAGCCTCCTGTGTCGTCTCGAGAGCAACGTTTCGAGTCTCAAGTTTGTGCACCACTGGAGAAAACTGGAGGCTGTGGTGATAACGAGCTTCTCCATTCTTGATCGCGGCACTGAGAGAGACGGGGTTCAGCAGACGCAGAACAGAATCGCCAAGAGCGGCTAGAAGTAGCAAGACCAAGAGCAAGGTCTGGTTGCAAACAGTGAATCGGCTGTTTTTTGTCTCCTCCATCGCCTCGTGCGAGACATTGCCGCTTCTATAGTGCATGTCAATTCTAGAGTGTCGTTCGTACTGCGGTACGAGCAGGAGCGGTGCGCGCAGCAGTGTTGGATGCCGGAGCACACACGACAGGTAGGACTCGCTGGACACCCAGACTAAAACCGACATATCGATACTGGTATACATGAAATCGACATTTCATCCATGATTGGATATTTGGTGTTTCGGGTTAATGGGTTGTTCTGTGGAGGACACCCTTTGACCCTTTGACCCAATCTGACATCAAATATTCGATTATAAAGTGGTGACAGTACTCTCGCTGCCAGTCACTTTGAGTTGATCAATCAATTCCATTTCCAAGTCGCAACCCCCAAAGGATCAATTGAAAATGGCTGGCAAAGGCGAGCTCAAGAACGGCGCGGGCGGCCCCGCGGCCAAGAAGCGCAAGACGATACCCAAGGCAGACGACACGGTGCTGGTGCTGGACAAAGGTGCGCGGTTATCTCTCTGTATGTATGCATGTATCTGTATGCGGTCCCCTGGTCAACGCAGCTGACGAATCGCTTGCTGCATGGCTTTGCTGCATACACTCCAGCGGTGACCCAGGATGAGATCATGGAGCCGCACGAGCTGGCGGCCAACACGGAAATCCACAGCGCAATGCAGTCCAAGCTCTTCTTCGAGTGGCTCATCTACCCCATGCCGCTCGAAGAGTTCTACAACAAGTACTGGGAGAAGCGCCCGCTCGTGATCAAGCGCAAGTTTCCAAAGTACTACGACGGATGGTGCGTGACCCTGCCAACCAATTGTCTGGCTATCAACTGTACGAGAGCTCGTGGGATACTAACCGTCACTGTCTTCATGTTGCCATTGCAGGTTCAGCAAGGACGAGATAGACCGCATCCTCAAGCAGCACACGCTCGAGTACGGCACGGATATTGACCTGACCAAGTACGTGGACAAGACGCGCAGCACGCTCAACCCGGATGGCGCCGCGACCGCGAAGGACGTGTGGAAGCACTTTGATGACGGCTGCTCGGTGCGTCTGCTGTGTCCGCAGAAGTACTCGGACGGCATCTGGAAGATGCTCTCAATCCTCGAGGGCGAGTGGGGGTGCATGGCCGGGTCCAACACGTACCTGACGCCCAAAGGGACGCAGGGCTTTGCGCCGCACTACGATGACATTGAGGCATTCCTGCTGCAGGTCGAAGGCACGAAGCACTGGAAAGTGTACGCGCCGCTGGACGACGCGAATACGTTGCCGCGGTACTCGAGCGGCAACTTCAAGCCGGAAGAGATCGGCAAGCCCATGCTCGAAGTGGACCTCGACGAGGGTGACCTGCTCTACTTCCCGCGTGGCTTCATCCACCAGGCGCGCTCGTCCAAGGACAAACACTCTCTGCACGTGACCGTGTCCACAGGTCAGCAGAACACGATCGGCAACTTCCTGGAAGTGCTGCTCCCCGAAGCGATCGCCGCGGCGATCAACAGCAACGTGAGCCTGCGCCGCTCGTTGCCGCGCGACTACCTCAGCTACATGGGCGTGATGCACTCGGACCAAATCGATGACACGCGCCGCAAGGAGTTCAGCGACCAGGTCAAGAACGCGCTGAAAGTGGTACTCGGTGAGTCCATGGGCATGCTCGACGCTGCGGCGGACCAAATGGCCAAGAACTTCCTGATCGACCGCCTGCCGCCATGCCTCGAGGACGAAGAGGAGAACTGCACGAGCGACAACAGCCCACTGCTCAAGATCAATGTCAACACGCAGCTCAAGCTGCTGCGCCACGACATCGTGCGCCTGGTGATCGAAGATGGTAAGGCCGTGGTCTACCACTGCCGCGAGAACTCGCGCCAACATCACGAGACGCCAATCTCGCCGCTCGAGTTTGAACTGGACGACGCCGAGAGCATCGAGTTCATCCTGCAGAGCTATCCGGATTTCTTCCGCGTCGGCGACCTGCCGCACGAAGACCCGGCGGACCAAATCGAGCTCGCCAAGGCACTCTACAAGGAAGGGATCCTCATGTACCAGAAGTCGTAGGCTGCTGGCTGGTACTGCTGCTGGTGATGGTCATTCCTACCCGATGAGAGGAGGGATCATAGCGGCACTTCGTTAATTTGAATATATAGATTCACTTTTGAATATCGGTCGGTACCGTACAAAATGGGATCGGTATTGGCTGTTCAAACGGAGGCGTATGCGACCAAAGTTATAAACTTTCCATTCAAAAGAGACAAATTAGAAACACATGCATCTACTGAGTCGGAGATTGTTGGCTGTGGTTTATCGCATTGCTGTGGCTTGTGCGCTGCTTTACTGCGCGCTCTCGATGATCGTGGCGAACTCTGGCTTGAGCGAGGCGCCGCCGACGAGGAAGCCGTCGACGTCGTGCAGCGCGATGAGCTCGGCGCAGTTCTTGCCGTTGACCGAGCCGCCGTAGATGATGCGCACCTTCTGCGCGATGTCGCCCGACACGTTGTCGGCGAGCCAGTGGCGCAGGTTCTTGTGTGCCTCCTGGGCCTGCTCCGGGGTCGCGACGACGCCCGTGCCGATCGCCCACACTGGCTCGTACGCGATCACGATGTGGTCCCACTCGGCGTCGCTGACGATGCTTGCGAGCGCCTGGGTCTGGCGCTTGAGCACGTCGAGCGTCTGGTCGGCCTGGCGCTCCTCGAGCGTCTCACCAATGCAGAAGATCACATTGAGTCCGTGGTCGAGCGCGCGCTTGGTCTTCTTCGCGACGATCTCGTCCGTCTCGCCGTAGTACGCGCGGCGCTCCGAGTGGCCCGTAAGCGTCCACTTGAGACCAAAGTCTGCAAGTTAATATGAATCACAAGAGATGCAACGACGCCATTAGCTTCATCGCCATACCACAAACAATGCTAGCAATATGCAAGCAGCTTAGTCACGCAAGGCACTTACCAACCAAGTGCTCGGCCGAGATCTCGCCCGTGTAGGCGCCAAACCCCGTGAGGCTCACGTTCTGCGCGCACACAGCGATATTCTTCTGCAGCAGCTGCTGCGCCAGGTCCACGTGCAGCGCCGGCGGCGCCACGATCACCTCCACCTGCTCCGTGTCGATCTCCACCTTGTTGAGCACGTCCGCGAGCTCGCGCACCGACTGCTTCGTACCGTTCTGTAGGAATTTCAAGAGCCATGTGCATAGAGAACAAGAGAGCGTTAGTGTTACATACGCACGCCTGCACAGACAGACAGACACAGACAGAGGGAGGTAGGGCGAGAGAGAAAGAGAGAGAGAGAGAGAGAAGGGAGGGCTACGTACGGACTTCCAGTTGCCCCCGATAACGTATTTGCGGACGGCGGCCATGGTGCGTTGTGTTGACTTTGACTTGTTGCTTGAGCTTGAGCTTGAGCTTGCGTGCTTGCGGAGAAATTGCGGAATGGAATGGCGAGGCGTGACAAGCCCTGTGTGAGCTGCGCGGATTGAAGGATTGAGGATTGGATTCTGCTTGGTGGACGGGCGGGTGGGTGGGTCGGGTCTATGTGGCGCAAACCGCGGCTATTCAAAACCAGATACGAGGGATTTAAAATTGAATGAATAGTACTTTCAAGACAGACAGGATCCTCAATTATACAATATCTATGAAGCATCTTCACTTGAGTAATGAGAAATACTTATTTGATGTTAGCTGGATTAGCGCATGCTGGGTATGTCTGGTGTGCAGAAACGCGGCGCGTATTTTCAGTACCGTTTTCAGAGACCATGGCACATAAAAGCAAAATTCGACTTTGAAATGATTTATTGTATTGAGCTGATCTATATTTGAGGTGTGAAACATGTGCGGCTCTTAGATGGTGCAGAAACGCGGTCTGCGTTTCTATTTAATTAGCTTTACCGTAGTATATCAATATCTACACTGGTTTGGTTTGCAGAGGTCAATCGATATTACGATAGAGAACTAGCAAACCCGAAAAGTGTACTAGCCGATTTTGTCGACTTGCCGAGGACACTTGGGACTGAAGCCGCTCGTATCAAAATGTACTGGTTAGCGCTGGTGACCAATGCTTGCCTCCCCCCCAGTTTTGTAACCTGAAGTGGTCAGCTGCACCTTCAGAGCATTTAGATACTGGTAGCACAATCAAAATCAATCAACAGAACGGCGCAATCGTCACAGAGCAGGTGTATCTGCCAACTGAACTGGAGTACGGACACCATACAACAGTACTATATCGGTTTCGAAAAAAGAGGTGGGGTGTCGATGAGGACTCGGGATGTTGAGTCAAGTTCATGCAGTTGAAGTTGATTATGATCTACTATTCGCTAATGATCTCCAAGAAAAGAAAGAACCCACAGAATGCCAACACGGTCGTAAATACACTACGATCGACTACATAGCGTTTTCTCACTTGGGACACACATCTAAGTGCATGGACTTGGGCGTGTCCTTGAAGCGGCATTGACGACAGCCGCCTTTGAAGCACCCGAGTCCTCCATTCACGCAGAACGCGTCGACCACAGCGGAGATCCCAACGTCTACGTCCCCCTGCGATGCCTCGCACGGAAAGAGAGAGGAGTCCAGTGTTATTGCACTAGCTTGAGCACCTGCACTGAGCAGTACAGTCGCGTTTGAGTTCGTCGAAGTCACTGAGGATACTGCACCGTTCTGCGTTGTCGCTTGCAGTACGAAAGCCTCGACTCCTGCTTCTGGCGTCAACTCGCTGTCAGAAGCTCCTGCGAGCTCGCTTAGCGCAGCTCCTGCCAGGTTTGTAGCGGCCGCAGTTGTCGAAATAGTTGCCAAAAGGGATTCAAACGTATCCAAGAGTCCGGACTCAAGATTCCCTGTCAAATTTGCACTGCTGGTGCTGACCTCGGCTCTCTCCTGGTCCTTTTCTTCACTGATGTTCGGCAGTTCTGAGTCAAACTCAGCGTCTTCGCTCTTGCTGTTGTCCCCACCGGCATCGATGGCTTCGGTTCTGGAGTTCCCAGTGTCAGTGCTGGCACTTTCTGTTGAAGAGACCTCCGCGAGGGTTCTATGGACCCCACCTCCGCCTGAAACATCATCAAAGTCGTCAAACTCGGCTTGTTCTTTATCATCATCATCCTCGTCTCCTTCTTCTCCATCATCGCCAATCTCTTCATCGCCGTCGCCGTCATCCTCAATGTTCAAGTCCCCAAGATCAGCTTCAGCAGAGATTTCGACGCCGCTCTCAGTAGTCGCCTCTGGAATCGAGGCGCACGGTAGCAGCTCAGACTCGATCTCGGCGGAGACCACGCACTTGCGACAGAACGTCGTGACGCAGCCTCGTCCATCCTTGACGCAATTTGGATCCGCAACATACTGAACGTGCTCGCTGCGGGTAGAGCCTTGAGCATGCGTGTCAAGCGAGATCTTGACACAGGTGACAAACTCGGCGGGCGTCACTATCGGCATGCTCGCGGAGACGCAACCTTGAAGAGCGACGAATGCCGCAGCAAGGCCGAGGTATTTTCTGGATTGGTACTGGAAGACTGGACACTTTGGTTGAGACATCGTCGCTGTTGGTGCGGTTGGGTTATGGAAGTACTTGACCTCAAGTGGTCGGGAGTTCGCTTTTCGATAAAAGTTTGAATGACAGGGAGCATGCAAAGCCACCAGCCAAATCAGACAGACAGCAACAACTGCCATCGATCCAAAAGTTGAGCAAGATCCCACCTTAGTGATCCCGGCTTATAATAAGTGAGGTTATATTTGAGGAGCGAGCTTTCGATGTGCAAAAGAGTTTTCCAGCTGCATTTGCGCGCCAAGAAATTTCAAGCCTGATGCTTAGCTGCAACATCGCAATCGAGACTGGACTTTTCCTGAGATCTCGCTTCCGCCAGCGATGACAGCCAGGAAGAGTATGCCGGCCGGTCTTCGACTGGCCTTTGGGCTACCCACTGCTCGTCTTCGCAGAAAGCGGTCGAAGGCTAAACTCGGATGATGAGGTTTTGTAATGATTTGAACACACTTAGCAGTGTTTGAAAGTAGGCTCGCCGGAAGTTCTATTGAGTAGTCGAAACAGGCACTATCTGAAGAATGTCGTATTGGTATCCTGCTTGATGCATTATCGCAAAAGCCCAGAAATAATACTGTGAGTACCAAAAGTACAAACGGCCGGGTTGAGATGTCCGTGTACATGTAGTTGGTGGTGCACACACATAAGAGCTGCTTTGCTCGCACTTTCCGGATTAATATCAAGGAAATAACGCTCAACAGAACCATTCGGAAGCGCCAGCAACTCCTGTTTCTTTTGGGTTTTCTTTGCGTGGTTTCCACCAACAAAACCACGTCAGTTCGCATCAAATTTGCAGCGGTCTCGATGGTTTGCTTACATCTGGGTCATGATCACCGAGTCGTCGGCAGTGAGACTTGTGGCTTCCTCCGCAGCCTCCACGTCCACTCCTTCCTCCGCGTCCTCATCGTTCTCGTTCTCGTCGTCCAACGAACTCGAGTTCGCGCGGCGCACAATGCGCTTCGCAGCCAGAGCGAGCATCGCCACCACAGCCGCAACACCCACGCACGCAGCGCCAGCCACCACCCACTTCATCGTGTGGTTCTTCATGATCTTGGAGAACTGGGCCGACAAGGCAGAGTCCGACTGGGCCGCCATCATCACGCTCGCCACGGTCGTGGCGGCGAAGTCCGAGCACTTCAGCAGGTGGTGGGACTTGTCGGTGTCCGCAGTCTGGCAGTAGCGACATACGTTGTCGGGAAAGCAACCAACGCCTCCGTCAGCGCAGCTGGGATCAGCGACAGCGGAGATTCCGACGGCCTTATCTCCAACAGAGACCTGGCTCGCACATACGGTGGTGGTTGACGTAGGGAGTGGAGCAGGTGATGGCGTCGCGCTTGTTGGCGCTGGCGTAGCACCCGTCGGCTCCGAGACAAATGCGATGTCATTTCCGTTGGTAGCGTCGATGGAAGTGCAGCTCACGAAGTGCTTCGACTGGACCGAGTCAAAGTGCTTGCAGAAGCGACACACATCCTGGAAGCAACCCACACCGCCAGCAACACACGACACATCCGTGTAGATGTCAATGCCGACCTTAAAGTCACCGTCCGAAACCTTCGTGTCACACTTGAGAGAGATGGCAGGAGATGGAGCAGAAGCAATTGAAGGAGTAGGTGAAACGGCTAAAGGCGTGGTCGCGGTGGTTGGCGCTGGGGTGGTCGACGAAGTAAGCCCAAAGTTTGAGCATGACTCAAAATTGGTAGACTGCTTCGACTCCCAGACCTTGCAGAATCGACACACATCGTCAATGCACCCGATGCCTCCATTCGCGCAGCTGGCATCCCCGACAATCTGAATACCGACCATCTCGTCTCCCTTTGACACGGTACGAGGGCAGATCGAATCGGCAATACTGACAGTGCTTCCGATAATAGCCGGTTCAGGAGTCTCCTCCGTGGTAGGAATTGGCGTGTCGTAGGCAGGGAACTCAGGAGCAGGGGTGTCATAGGCAGGGAACTCAGGAGCAGGGGTGTCGTAGGCAGGGAACTCAGGAGCAGGGGTGTCGTAGGCAGGGAACTCAGGAGCAGGGGTGTCGTAGGCAGGGAAGTCAGGGACGGGGGTGTCATAGGCAGGGAACTCAGGAGCAGGGGTGTCATAGGCAGGGAACGGAGCGGAGGTACCAGCAGGTGTAGGAGTCTCCGCTGGTGTGGTGCCAGTTGGACAGACCATGAGGTGCATAGACTGAGGCGTGTCACGAGTCTTGCAGAAACGGCACGCGTCCTTGAAACAACCAATGCCTCCATTGATGCAAGTGGCATCGCTGATCACATTAATACCAACGGCAGCATCGCCTTCAGACACGGTGTCTGAGCACTTTCCGGCAACAACTGGCGCTGGAGTCACGACAGCAGGAGCTGGGGTTACCACACCAGGAGTACCAGGGGTCACGACAACAGCAGGAGTCGGAGTCGCGGTCGTGCACGGGTTCAGGTGCTTCGACTGCGGGGTATCGCGCACCTTGCAGAAACGGCAAACATCCTGGAAGCAGCCCAATCCACCAACTGCACACGATGCATCCGTGACAACGTCGATACCGACGGCAGCGTCCCCTTGCGACACAGACACTAGGCACGTGCCGGTCACAGCTGGAGCTGGCGCTGGAGTGACGTCGGCGCTCGGCTCGGGAGTAATTTCCGACACCGTACCGACGGCCGTAGGCGCCGGCGTCACTGGGCTATAGGAGTTACAACTGTTGAGGTGCTGTGACTGCGGGGTCGGCCAGGCTTGGCAGTATCGGCACACGTCATAAATACAACCAAGACCTCCACTCTTGCAAGTTTCATCGTAGATGAGTCGGATACCGACTGCGGCGTTCCCCGAGTCGATTGGTACTGGGCACTGTTGAGTCGTCGACGGAGAAGGAGTGACTTCAAGCGGAGTGCCATCCGGGCCTGTCGGGCATGGTGTCGGGCTGTCAGTCACTTCCGTTACAACTCCAATCGGTTCTTCACTTGCTGGAGCTGGGGTATCAGGGATGATTACAAATCCAGGCGCTGGAGTGTCCGAGGTTGGGGTCGGAGTCTCCCAGCCAGGCACAACTGGAGCAGGAGTTTCCGAAGTGGGAGCAGGAGTCTCCCAGTCTGGAATGACTGGAGCTGGTGTGTCCGAAGTTGGAGCCGGGGTCCCCCAATCGGGTACGTCTGGAGCTGGAGTGTCTGACGTTGGCGCTGGGGACTCAGCAATTGGAGCAGGGGTCTCAGCAATCGGAGCAGGGGTATCGGCAGATGGAGCTGGAGAATCGACCATAGGGGCCAGAGTCACAGCAGTTGGCGTTGGAGTATCAGCAGTCGATGCTGGAGTCTCAGCCGTTGGCGCTGGAGTCTCAGCCGTTGGCGCTGGAGTCTCAGCCGTTGGCGCTGGAGTCTCAGCCGTTGGCGCTGGAGTCTCAGCCGTTGGCGCTGGAGTATCGGCCGTTGGCG
>JALBZD010000571.1:0-21940 GCA_038050675.1 Globisporangium cylindrosporum | reverse complement strand
CTAGAGCACACTGTGCCACATGACGCTGTATCACGTGCTAAACGGACCTACCCTCCCTGCCACCGTAAACCCCGCACGCAGAACCATCCACAAGGTGACGTCTTTGGCTTTAGAAGCAGCGCTGTTGCAGTGGATTCGGCAATGCGAAGACTTCAAGCTGCCCGTCGTGACTGGCGCCACGATCCGCGAGAAGGCGGCCAAGATCCAGAATAATTTTGTTCACAGCACTGAGCCAGACGCGGCTGCTGTTCTCAAGGCCATGTCGTTCTCACCTGGTTGGTTGTGCAAGTTCCTAGACCGACACCGCCTGACATACAAGCGAGTCCACGGCGAAGCAGCGTCCGTGAGCAGAGTAGCCTTTACCGAGGGGTGAGCACTTCTGCAGGAAGCCACGCATGGTTACGATAAACGTAACATTTTCAACATGGTTGAAACGGCGTTTTTCTACTGCGCTTCGCCAGCCAAATCCATTTCAACTGGGCGCATGGCAGGTCGTAAGCAAGGGAAGAAGAGGCTGACCGTCGCTGTTTGTTGCAATGCAGACGGTTCAACAAAGTTGCCTCTACTGTTCGTTGGCGCTGTGCACAAGCCCCGCTGCTTCGAGAATCGATCTGCTGAACAATTCGGTATCTACTACGAATCTACGCCGAAAAACTGGATTAACACTGAGCTCTTTGTGAGTTGGCTTTCTCGGTTCAACAAAGACATGCAAGCTGAAGATCGCCACATCCTCCTGCTCGTCGACAACGTCTCTTCCCACCGTCTCATCGCGCCGCTATCCAACATCCAGCTGCGCATGCTCCCTCCCAACACAACCCCCTATCTTCAACCACAGGACGCCGGAATCATCAGCGCGTTTAAATTAACAATCAACAAAATCCAGCACCGACACGTCGTCGATAGCTTTCGCGAAATTTTGGGCTGCGTCTCGGAGGTGGGGAGAGAGAACGTACAACAAGAGGCAAACTCGTTGTTTCAGGTGGACGTGTTGGTGGCAATGCAATGGGCGCAGCAGGCATGGTCGACGGTCACGCACACGGCCATTTCAAACTGCGAACTTCATGCCTTTGATGTACACGTAGTTGTCGTAGTCGCTCACGACACCAAAGGGGTCGCGAAGCGCTACGCCGGTCGCAAACTCGAACTGCGTCAAGTTAGAGCGTACGCCATCGCTCTCTTTGACCGAGTTCAAGCTGAGCTGGAGTGCGACGAGGTCTGGGAATACGTGTCGGTAGATCTTACGGGCTGCCACGTATCCGATGACGAACACAAGCGTGCTGAACACTGGGAAGAGCATAGAGCACGACTGAAGCGCCTGCGTCTGACAATGAGCGGGAGTTCCACACGTGTAGTGGAGAGCTCACTGGCACGCTCGGGTCATGCGACGTGACACCTAGAATGTACTCCTGATCGACGAAATTGGTCAGTGTTTTCACCATCCCTGGGAATATTTTGGTGATGTCCAAACGTGGTTCAAAGCCAATGGAGAAGAGTATGATCGTCAGTGCTGGGTCGATACGCTCTTTGAACGCAGCACCGATCAGTCCCACGAAACTCAGGTACAACGACAGCAAATCTGCACGCATAATCGAGGTATCCAGGGTACCGGCGCGAACTTTGCCGAGCTCGTTGTCGCTAAAGAGCGTGAACTCGATCAACGTCCAGAACCAGTTCATGATCCAGGACACGATCACGAGCGCACTCCGGATCGCGTGCGTCGACGAGATGGACACGAACGCGTCACTTACCCAGAGCTTGCCCAGGCGCAGGTTGTAGTACGTGACCACGAGGAGCGCGATCAGACTGAAGATCGCGCTCACTGCAAAGTACAGGTGCAGCAGGTGCAGCCACGCCCAGGAGTCTTGCGCCACGGTCTTACCGTACCAAACTCAGTGCACGAGTATCGTCTTGGGGCTTTGTGGTAGGCGCCATGTCAGAATCACGAGCGTCGACTGCTCGTCCGCAGACGAGATGCAGGACCCTGTGGGGGTCGAAGTCGATATGGTCTTGGACGACTCGTTTTTCGGGTTCTTGGGTATACTCTTGAGCAGCCGCTCACCATAGCTTGTCTGCGCGGCATTCTCGTAGATCTGAAACGCCGAGGTCTTGTACCGATACCCGAGCGCTGCCACGAAGTAGTGCGTGGTCTCGGTCGCGCGCATGTCGTTGATGAACGTGGTCGTCAAGATCGCGGCCGGCCCCACGGTCTTCTGCTTGGAGATCTCATACTCTCGCACGCCGATCGGCGCTGTGAGTAGGTATACATCGTTTGGGTCGGCTGCTTTGCGCATCAGGTAGAACAGCCTTGGCTCGGTCGAGTCGCCAATGACAAGCGACGTGAACGTGCAGTCGACTATCGACGTGACTAGCTCATTCACCAGCGGGTCCAGGAACGTGAGACTGTACGTGAGCGAGCTGACCACAGTCGCGAACATGGATCGCTGGAACTCGTCCTGGTAGATCATGGACTCGGCGATACTGTTGCAGCCCGTGGTGAAGTAGGTTAGCCCTAAGGTATCATTGTTAAGGAACAACGTGCCTTTGTGTGGACTCGTGTCGCCGCTGAGCATCTCCATCACGATCGGACTTTCTCAGATCATCGTGGAGCCCACCGCCTCAGCGATCAAGACCGAATCGTACAACGAACAGTTAAAGGGTTCCGACATCGAGATCGACAAAACGTCGAGCGTCTGCATGCAGGCGAGGAGCGAGATCTGGATGTACAAGACTGCTGCAGCGACGGTGAGGAGGCGATGCAATGCGCACACCAGCTGGCTGAGCGTGAACTTTTGCGCCTTCTCCCCGGGTGTTGCAAATTTGCTCAATTTGCCTGCGGAGGTGGCGGTGGAAGACGCAGAAGCGACGGTTTTGTTCGGCTACTGACCAACGGACTTGACCGCGATTGAGCTTCCCCCTGATCAAATTTGCTCGGTCGTTGGTTGATTGGAAAGTGCATTGAGTTGTTATCATGAAAATTATGCAGTGCTGTCACTCACAGATGTGCCCTCTTATTCTCTCATCTAGAATTCTCTTCTCAAATGTTCTGATTCTAGAAACTTGTAGTCATTGTGAACATGACACACAGAGTTATCGGAGTGTTCGTCTCACAGTCGCACTGTTGTGTGCCAGAGATCAGGCAATGTAGCCAGTCCCATGGCAAGTGCTCTTCCAATACCCCCGCGCTGGACTATCGCTGATGAGTTGACCTTTTTCATCGTTTCTCACTGTGCCAAGCGACCAATTGACGGAGGTCTAGAGGGTCTTGCTCCTGCCTCCGCGCGCGGTGCTGGAGTCGCTGCGAGAGGGAGGATCAACTCGGTGGGAGGAACCGCGACTCGGCAGCTGGGCAAATGTAGTGGCGTAGTGCTGAAAATCCGGCTGTGAGCGAGCTGACGAGCGGTTGAGGGCGCCGTGCCATCTCTCACATGCACCGTGGCACTACTACTATAAATACGGGAGCAACGACGCACCACTTCTCCGTCGCCACCACCAAGATCAGGAAAGGTAGGTAGGTACGTAGGTACGCAAATATTTACGCCCATTGGCTCGAGCTGCTTGCTGCGTAGTCTCATGTGTGGTTTGGGCTTGTGAACGCTGATCAGCACCTCCTGACGCCTTTCATACCCCCACTATTTTGTTAGCTCATATCTCACTGGGCGAGCAATTTCAGCAGCGCAATCGTTGCTCTCCGGTTCCTTCACCTGGGTTACAACCCTCGAAGAAACGCATGCAAAGCTCCTTTGCGCTTGCTTTTGGTCAGCGTAGCCAACTGACGGGAGAGTCATAGCTCCCAATTCGAGAGCCTTACAACTTGCCTCGAAATCTGGAGGTGGTAATCCTGTGTACGTATTCCTCAGAAGAAGTGACAGTCACGATGACGACCGCATGCTGAAGCTTCGCGCGTGTCAACAAGGCAAGACAAGGCAAGATAATACAAGGTAAGGACAAGGGTGGACCTCCGTCGTCGACTTGGATTGCGGCTCTCACAATTGCCAGATTCGTGAACCACTGCGCACGGAGGTCGTCCGCGATGATGGCAGGAGCGGAAAACCGTAATACCTAACTTGGTCTATTTGCAACCTTTCATGTCTGACTCAGACAATAGAGACCTGAGTCAGTCAGCCCACTCGCTTCATATAAAAAAGGTGGTCAGCTCAGGAGCGAAGCCGTGCTGATTGGGGGTAGCGGTCTCAGCATTTGCCAAAAGCTCCACACTCATTCCTTTTCGTTCACAGAAGCGCTTGAGAGCAGCACCCAGGCAAAAGAGTGAACTGCAGAAGTTCAAGGATCCCCAGTCACACCAGCGCAAGCAACACCGTGCCTGCGAAATGGGACACCACGCAGATGCCATCGCTCGAGACGGCGAAACACGGCGCACGTTGTACTCACGTGCCGGAACGAAGAGCGTGGCAAGGAGGCAGAACGCAAGATCCAAAAGGAACTGTTCGCGAGTGCGCAATCCAGCACCAATGGTAGTGGCGAAAGCAAAGTCGAGTTCATGCAGCTCGACGTGGGTAGTCTCGCCAGCGTCAGCGCCTACGCAGAGAAGTTCCATACCACCCACGGCCGCTTGGACGCCCTCGTGAACAACGCCGGCATCATGGGCGTGCCGCACGCGCTCACAGTTGACAGCATCGAGAGCCAATTCGCGACTAACCACCTGGACCACTTCGCACTTACCGCGCAGTTATTTGGACTCTTGAGCAAGAGCGCGCCGTCGCGGGTCGTCAACACAAGCAGCGTCGCGCACCGCGATGCCAAGTTTGATGTGAACGAAATTGTGTCTCCACAGGACAAGTACGTGGCCATGAAGGTGTAGTCGAACACGAAGCTCTGCAACCTGCTCTCCACGGCAGAGATGGATCACCGGCTCCGCGCGAAGAACATCGACGGCGTGATCGCAGCGATCGCCCACCCTGGTGTGACGGACACGAACCTCTTTGAAGGGCCAGCGCAGAATGGCTTTGCGGCGAAAACGGCGATGAAAGTGTTCTCCGCGCTGCCGGTCGGCCAGAAAGCGGAAATGGGTGCGCTCCTGACGCTCTACGCTGCGACGGCTGCGGGAGTGAAAGGAGGCGGCTACTACGGACCGAGCGGCTTTAAGAGCTTCTGGGGTTACCCGGTGCTGGAAGAGCCCGTAAACAACAGCAAGTCGAAAGAGGCGGGTGCGAAGCTCTGGCAGGTTAGTGACCGTCTCACCGAGATGTCGTTTGCTTTCAATTAGTTTGGCAAGTTGAGAGATAACTATTAGAAACTAACCGCTTCTGGATAAATGAATCTGTAGTTGCCCCTCTCGACGGAAAACAGTGAAATGGAATGCATCTCCACTGATCGATCAGCGCTGGTGGTTCCGAGCGGCCACCATTTTTGAGAACTTGGCGATGTCAAAGTCAGCACTCTTGCCGCCAAAGCCGCGGTGCGAGAGCCCGAGTGGTCCCAAGTCGCTCTGGTTCACGCCGTTGCTGTTGTTGCTCTGTTGCTGCCAATACATGACCGCGATGGCGCAGAGCAGCATGATCGGTGCACGCAGCCAGCCTAAGTCCAGGCTCGAGGTCGGCTGAGGCAGTAGCGACTCGTACACGTCCACGCGGTACCTAGCCATCGAGTTGTTTGGATGTTGCTCCAGGACATGAACTGCGAGCGCTGCTGGGTGCGTATTCGGATCTCTTGTGACAGAAAGCGCGACAAACTGCTCACTGTTCGAGGGTTCTTGAAACGCGCTCCTGGTGGAAAAAGTGGAGTACTCGGTGATATACTTGGGCAGACTGTCGTAGTTGGTCTGGAAGAGCACGATGTCTGTGTTTGTCGTCATGACGAGGTACCCAGGGATCGCTCGAATCGAGGTTTGGTGCTGAACTCGGCTGGGATTTTGGTGCTGATCAATTGCTGAGAGCTTCGGCTTTGGAAGTAGTTGGTCCACCAGTACACAGGCAGGCTCACTTTCTTCATCGTACACCAGGTTGCCGTTTTCATCAACTTTAACTGGCGCCATCCCGTTCTTGCGCTTCAGTCGGTCAAAGTTCAGTAGGCGGAACACGAGCCCTCGGCCGCTGCTCGTGCCCGCGTAAATCGTCGAGTACCGCCACGGATCGCTGTCGATACTGGTGATCTCGTCCACGGAGACTTCGCACGTGATGCCTCTGATGAGACTTTGGTCGAGCGCATTGATGAACTGGATGCGGTTTCCGGCAGCAAACGCCACGATCCCGGTCGTGAGCACTTCGAATTGTATGACACTATTGTCTAAAGCTCGCTCTTCGCCTTTGATGAACTCGGTCGCAATGGATTTGATGAAAGTGCCGTTCCCACCATGGAAGAAGGACAGTTCGCCCTTTGAGGTGGCTGTGATGACGTACGCGTGGCTGTAGAGCGTGACGACGGTGATCTTCTCGGCACGAACGTCGTGAAAGCTCTTGCTTATATCGATGCTGCCACTACTGGAACTTGTTCGAAAGATCAATTCAAAGTCAATGTGCGAATAGTTGAGGGCCGGCGAGGTGCTGGTGGCCATTGATCTTGTGTTCATTCTCCAGGGTAGGTTCAGCGGGATCCCCATCGCGCTCTTCCGTAGCTTATGCGAGAAATCGCAGCTCATCATGCACATGTGGGGGTCCAACTTGCTAGGCACTCGGTGGTCTCCTGCGAGCAGGCGTCGGTTATGCAGCACACGCAGCTTGTAAAGGCTGACTTCGCCGTTCGCTCTCAGGGTAGCGAGGTACGACATGCGCTCCGAGACAAAGAAGTAGTCGGTGATCGGAGACACAGTCGAGAGTGATGAAGAAGAACGGAGTTCTTCGTCAAAGAACCAGTGCTGCCACACGATCTCTTTCGTCACTGGGTGCAGCAGGTCGATGCGTTCGCGCTTCATATCGAAGACTGCGAGGAATTGAAAGAGTGGTGACAACGCCAAGTCGCCGACGACCGTCACCCCTGGCTTGTGTCCCCGCTGCTGCTGCTGTTGCGCGGCGTGGTTCTTCTTGCCGTTCGGGTTCACATTCGGGCGGAACGAGAGCAAGTCCATTCGGATGTGCTCACTTGGACTCTTCTTCGCTCCGACAACCGTGCCCATGGACAACTCTGAAGGGTAGTAGGAACTCTGGAACTCAAACCAGTCGCTGAAGCGCTGTGTGCTGCTATGCTGCTGTTGCTGGCGATACGATCGCTGGCGACTCTGCTGCAGCTGCGTGACTCGCCTCGTTTGCTCCGTTTGTGCCGATGAGGTGGTTTTGGCGTTCGCATTTCTATCATCACCTCCGCTCTCACTGTCACCGTCGTCAGTGTGAGAAAGGAGTGCCTTCAGGATCGCCGCCTTGCGCTTGTACAGCTCGATCTGGCGCTTGACAGCACTTTGTTCGACATCAAGGAAACGACTCAGAAGGCTGATGTCGATCGAATCACCCCCATCATCCGACAGCACGTGGCGACTTTCTGGTATCAAGATCTCACTCCACTGGACCTGCGGAGATGCCTGGCACCACGGGAGAAGAAGTAGAGCCAACAGAAAGCAGCAGATCGCGATGCGCTTCGTCTGACTCAAGTACATGGTAGGTGAGCGAGCGAGCTTCAACGTATCAATTCTGAGCTGTGCTTTGCTGTCTTGCTCTATTGATTTGAATGGTGAAGAGCGCGCGCCAAGAGGTCGGTCACACGGCGTCCCTCCCAAGCAGTCGTGCCTGAAGATAACAAAGAAATGTTATAAAGTTGGGGTTATAAAATGCAGGACCCACACTATAACCGGCGTTTGCAAATCCCAGAGCAGAGAGCCGGCCAGAGAACCAAGCAAAGAGAAGTCACTACCGAAGCTCTCGCACACCAGTAGTTGATTTTATTCACGCGTCCACCGTCACTGATTACTCTCCGAGATCCTTGGTTTCGGGACCTCAAATATAGCGCCAAGGAGACTGACACCAAGTGCGCGCGCTCACGTGCGTCGCATCATGCGATGGGGTACGTGAGTGAGAAGTCGACTGATTGACGGAAATACTTGAGAGAGTTCCGAAAGTTCCCAGCCACGAATACAACCTTGCGTGATCTGTCTGTCTGTCTGTTGGGATGTTCTCCACCCACCCACTCGAGTTCTAATCCGCTGGTCGACATAGGGCCCTCGCGGACTACTTCAAGAACTGGGAGGACGAAGATCGTTACTTTCTTTCTGCTGCGAGGGAGGTTTGATACTGATATCGAGCACAAAGACATCCGCCACAGAGCCTGGGAAGTGGCAGATCAGCCATTCAGTATCAGAAATCTACCCCACATGGTTGCTGGCTGGGATTTGCTGCTTGGGGTGCAACCATTTCGTATACAGAGAGAACCTCGTTTTCTTCCAAAGTTGATTGGCTGATTCAATCGAGTGTGAGCCAATCATGTGCTCAGGATCTTCGAGAGCTTCTCAACTGCCCAGGAGCTCCCAACTTCCTCGCTCAACATCAACCTAAATCTGCTGTTTGTCTGTCTGTCTGGGTTCTTCTCAGCTTGTATGCCCCAGTATCTGCCTATGGCAAAGGCATCTTCTCTCTCTCTCTGTGTCTTGCTGCTGCTGGGATCATGTGCTGCTGTCCATCCCCAGATTTCTCGAAACGGCTCCAGTTGCACTTGATGGCCCAGTCAAAAGCCTCCAAAGATCAGGATGAGTGCGGCTCGAGTCGATGGACGGCCAGGAGATAGAGTAATGGACGGATGGATGAGTACGGCCTAGATGATCATTCTCAAACCTTCCAGCCAGCAAGCTAGTTTCTCTTCTCTGCTGCACCTCACCTGAGCATCAGACCTTCGTTCGTTATACTCTTCCCTTTAAGGCGAAGAGGCAACCATGGGCGATGTCTTCGTGTTCGTGATCAAGATCCTGGCCTCGCTCTCGGCGCTCTACATGTGCGTGAGTCCGTCGACGTCATTGTACAAGATCCACAAGCAGCGAGACACTGGAACCGCATCGATCATCCCGCTCGTCGCGCTCTGGGCGTGTGATCACATGTGGTACGTTCTTAACCAGACTATAGTGATGGCTATTCGCTTGCACATGCGCTCTATGATGTGGCGTGTTCTAACGCTCCTTCGTCTCATTGTACTCTTCAGGATGCTGTATGGTTACATTACAGGCAACACGTTCCCGCTATTGGTGACGTACGCAGTGGGCGACGTGCTCAACATCGGCTTCATCGCGGTGTACTTCAAATACTCCAAGCAGCGCGCATACGTCCTCAAAGCCACAGCGTTTGCTCTCTTTTGCAACGCTGTCGTCACGATCTACGCGGTGCTCGGCAAGCGCCGTGCGCTCAGTCAGTCGCTTGACGATGTGACCCAAGTCGTTGGATTCATCGCAGTTGCATCGAGTCTGCTACTCTACGCGTCGCCGTTTTCCGCGATCTCGCACGTGTTGAAAACGAAATCGTCAGTGTCGGTCCCGATCACGATGTGCCTCGTTGGTGTCGTAAACAACGCGTTCTGGATCATCTACGGCTTCCTCATCAGCGACATTGTCTTGATCGTGCCAACGTGCATTAACATCGTGCTTGGTTGCATCCAGGTGGTGTTGTTCTTCGTGTACCATCCAAAGCGTCGACGAAGAAACGCTGTCCCTGTCTCGGATACCATGCTGCCGGTCACCTCCACCGCTGCTAATGGCACGGGCAAAGACGAAATCCCATTCTCGTGCATAGTCACGCCAAAAGAAGGTTGCTATGGCGACAGCGGCATCACGTCGTCTGCGATCTCGGTCCAGAGCGAGGTGGAGCTCACGAAAATCACACTCGAAGCTCCTAACCGGGGCCAAACTCGATCAGCACTTCCACCGATGCCTGCTGAGCAATAGGACAAGTAGAAACCCATTGACCCCTTGTATTGTACCTTTGATATCGAGTACCTATTATGGTAAGACAAAATATGAACTTACCATTGTTTTTCCTTTGAACACGTAAGTGCCTGGTCATTGCAGGACGACTCTTCCATTGTTGCACATTTGACATGTTCGCAACTGGTTGGCTGTTTCCTGGGTCGTTTCTGGTTCTGATTATGCTTCGCGTGTGGCTGTTTTGGTTTTCAGAGCTTCAACTTGGCTGCATTGTAATGAGTGTCACTGCTGCATGCGTGTTGGTTGACGCATCTCCTCACTCATTGTTGTCGCAGGTGCCTTTCGAGCTCATGCAGACCTTTCGCGCTCTTCAATTTCGCTCAATGGGTTCCTCCTTCACAGAAGAGAAACTCCAACGGGTCAACCTCATGCTCTTCGGTCCCAAGTGCCTCTTCATTCACGCTCTCACTCGCACTCTCAGGCACACCCGCAGCAGACATGTCGGCAGCAGAGATCACGATCAAAGTCCTCGCGTCGATCACTTCACTGTATATGTGCTTTAGCCCGGCTCCGACAATGCATCGAATCCACGAGGAGAGAGCGATCAACTCGATGCCGCTTCTGCCGCTTGTATCACAATGGGCGTACAATCACACCTGGTACGCGGATATCCCTCCGCCAAACCCGTTCGTGTTGCGCATTCGTTTCTGACTTGGTATTGTTGTTTTGTTACTCCCAGGATGCTTTATGGTTACCTTGTTCAGCAATACTTTCCATTGCTAATCACGTACGCTGTCGGCAGCATCTTGAGCGTGGTCTTCCTCGCCGTCTACTACTTGAACTCGGGCGACCAGCGACGCTACGTACTGAAACTCGTCGCTTGCACGCTCCTATTCAACATTGCGACGACATCGTACACGATTATCGGAAGCTTGGTCCAGCCAAGCAGTGAAGCTGCCCAAATCATCGGGGCGTGCACGATTCTCTGCGGGTTCTTGTTGTACGCTTCCCCCTTTGCGACCGTCTTGGACGTGGTACGAACAAAAAACGCGGCGTCGATTCCCATCGCGATGGTTGCTGTTGGAGCGGTCAGCAACGCGGTTTGGATCGTGTATGGATGCTTCTTGCATGATCCCATCATCGTCGTTCCTACCATAGTCAACGCAGTCTTCTGTGTCGTTCAGCTCATCGTCTACGCCGTGTACCACCCAAACCGCCGATCACTCAAAGCCAAGACCTTCCGACTCCACTCTCGCCTGACTGCTCGCGATGTGCCGCCAAACGCTCCAGCCACATCTTTGCCAACGGAGAGTGAGCTCGAAGTGTCGTTTGTGTATCTGGAGACCCCAAGATACGCGGAGCCTCGAACTGCAGATCAACTTGCTAGCGAAGTGTAACATTCTCAACAACATTTCTTGATACGACCACCTACGCGACACAAACAGCGTCAATAATAATGAAGATCAACACGCAGCAAACATCATCAGACTTCATTTCGAATCGACTTGATCCACTCTGAAAACAACTGCCTTCTCCCGGTCGCTGGGCTGACTGAAGCAAGTTGGTCAGCAAGAGAGCTGGTAGCTATTTCACCAATAAGGCAGCTAGTCTTCGTCGTCGTCTTCGAAGCTGGTGTTGTGGATGGACAAGCTCAGCAACTCCATTAGTCGCTTTGTTCGAGGCATGATCTCGTGCATGCTGGCAGCGCCAAGCTCGCGCTTCAGTTCTCGGACCAGGATCGTCATTTCTCGCACTTGACGCACTCCTGCTAAATCAGCCCCAGCAGAGGCTGCCGTCGCGGAGTTCTTCTCCACCACAAAGTTCGGCTCGAAATCTCTTGACGCATTCGGATCTTTGTTCTCGTACTGCTCTGTGACTAGAGAGTGAGGCGAGTGCCCATCGCCGCCAATCTTTTCCCGAACTGCATTCAGGCAAACAGCGACGGAAGCGTGTTTTTCTGTACAAAGATCACGGCAAGCGAGAATGGTTGTTCATCAGCACCTAAGAGTTAGTTTGAATAAGACGTAACGTTGCTCACAATTGTACTTACTCAGATGCAGGAGCCTGCGGACAACATTCAGGAAGTTCTCCATCTCGTTCACAAACAAATAGATTTCCTACACAGAATGACAAATCAAAGAGAATCATTGGTTGGTGAGTCCACTCTTCGAATTCTTCACACTAGATTAAAAAGACTGCAAGCAAGTTCTCACGTTGATCTTCGGAAGAACGCCTTCGACGCTCTTTACTTGGAACAGGTGGGAGAAGTGGCGGACAATCTGGTTTATCAACACACTCGGACGGCGCTTGATCAAACAACACAGGATTCATAACGTCAGCCGCACATGCGCACACATGCTGGTAGCTCGCAGACAGACGAAAACGGAAATTAGTAACTCACCTCGAGCTCAGTCGCGGCTTGACTGTAAATTTCGCGGTGATGGAGCACATTCTTCTCGAGCTCAACTAGCTCCGACACGATGTGAACAGCTCGAGATAGACTTGATGGCTGGCTCTGGGCACTTCCATTGTCCTTTTCGCTCGGCAGGACGCTCGGTTCTATCGAACGCTTGCAAAGCTCGCTGACAATCGATACTTTAAACTCCTGCACACCAGAGCAAATAAGCAGGTGGTGAGTAAGGATGGGAGCATAAGAATCCTTCACAAAATGAGAGGCACAAAAAACCCACCTCAAGCGCGTGCAGCTTTCGTCGCTCTGCCGTCCACTGTTGCAAAGTTGGCAACACTTGCTCCAGCTCAAGCCCAGACTTGCCGGTTTCTCCGGCAGTATCACGAATGTTTAGGAACACGAATCCACACACATCACGAATGAATTTCTCCATTCGCGGCACTGCAGCGACCACGCGACACAGTTTCTCAAGGCTTGGAGCGATGAGCGTGATATCTGTCAGATTCAGCAGTCGACAGACTTCCTTCACCACTTCCAGGGTCGTTTCACGCGGCAGTGTATTGAGGCGATTGAGGTGCAGGCGATGGTTCAAACGATCGCGTTCAATGAGCTCCTTTGTGCCCATGTACTTTCGTAGCTCATTCAAATCCGTTGCTTCTTCAAGAGCCAACTTGCTCTCCGAAATTTGGCGTTCCAGTTGATGGATGCGCCGCTGACAAAGGCGGTAATCACGGATACTCGGCCGTGATTCTGCCTCTAACGTTAAGTTTGCGTTTTCTTCCTTCAGCTCAGCGATCGTTTCGTGAGCGATCAGAAGTTCTTGTTCGATCATACTCACTTTCTTGATCATTCCAGCTTCGCGACGCCGCAGCTTTGCAGCAGCCTGCTCTTGCTCGCGTCGAGCAGCCTCTAGGCGCTCCAGCATCATGTCGTCGGAGACCACAGATGGTGTCCGACTTCGTCTCCTTCTCCCAAACAGTGGAGTATCGTATCTGTCGCCATTTGCGTCACCATCCCCCCACGTTGCCATTTCACGCTTGACAGCAGACGACGACCTGCGAGCAATGAAGTTTTCTTTATCTCGGAGTTCGGCATTCAATGCAGTAACTTGGTTCTTCAGGTGGTCAATCTCTTCCTGCATCTGCTCACGTTGCGCTTCGTAAATACCGATGTACTCGAGCGACTGATTATCGCGCGGGTTTGTCTTCTTCACATCTCGCTGCTGGATTTGACGAAAAACCTGACGATCGCGCGTCTTGCTTAGATTTTCCTTGTTCACTTGCTGCTGGAGCTTTTGCTGCATTCGGTCAACCAGCACTTCTTTCGCCTTCACGCGATGCTCGCTAACCTTCAATTGCTGCTGCAGCCGTAAACAGGATTGCTTCAGCTTCTTTGTTTGCTCGTCGGCGTCGTCCTTGTTCTGCTTCAGTTTTCCCTACAAATACAATTGAGCGACATGGTTAGCTTTGCTACCCACCGACATTGAGCGGAGAGATTGTCCTTACGTACCTGAAGTCGGGCAACTTCAGTCTTGGCACTCTCGAGTGCATTTCGAATCTCTTCGTTTTTTTTCTCAACTGATTGCAAATCCACTTCTGCTCGGCTTTGCTCTCTCGAGTTGCGATTCGATTCGAGAATGATGTCTTGGATGATCTGTCATAGAGAGAAACCAATTGTTTGCGTGCACCGTCAGCGGCAATACCTCCTGATCCTGTGTGCATCTCCTTTCGCTCCAGTCACACATACCTGATCTTTTCTCTCTAGCTGGAGGACAACATCTTGAACAAGATTGAAAACTGACGCGCGATCTGGAATAGTGACAATTCTGCCGCCGGCTCTCAACGCGCTTGCATCGACTTTCTGGAATGTGATCACCTGCAGTCCGTGCTTGCGCAGCTTGTCGTTCAGGTCACCCCAGCTTCCATCACCAGCACTAGACTCGTCGAGAGGTTCTACTTCCCTCTCGCCGTCAGAAGCAACCGAACCGCTGTGATGGTGAGGCGCAACTGACGATGTTTGCTCCGGTTGCGGTTGTTGCTGCTGCCCAAATGACTCTCCCATCTCCACATCGACGGTGTTCTCTTTCTGCTCTTCTTCCTGTTCAGCAAATAAGGCACGTTGGGAGGAGCGCGAGACAGTCGGAGCGGGTGTTTGTCTCTGGGTAGTGAAAGTCGCATGTCTTTGATGCACAGACGTTCGCGAGATTCTGGAGCTTGTTCCTCTCATGAAGACGCTGGAAGTCTGCTCGGGAGTCACGCCCAACGCATCACTGAGCTCATCGTCCTGGATGCGACGAGACATGCGTGACGTAAACGAGCCAGACGAAGGCGACGAACTGCTGCGGCTATGGCTGCGGCGAGAATGGGTTCGACTGCGCTGGATTGACACGACTGGAGCTGGACCTTCTTCGTGCAGGACCTGCGCGATGCGGGAGCGCTCGTCCGTGGCGCCACTGCTGAAAGGTGAAAATCCGGACCCGACTCCAAGAATCATCGACCGATCCAGCGAATCTTGCTGGTAGCTTGCACGCTCTTCTGCGCTATTATGAATAGCATCACTACCAGCTTCTTCTCTGTCAACGCCCTCACCATCATCATCTGCATGTTCATTGCCTTCGATCTGCAGCTCCGGTGTGGGCGACACTGTTCCTCCTTCCATAAGCAGCAGATCCCTGTCGTTCAATAACGTGAAGCGCGGTGTCACGGGCTCTTCTTCTTCGCTCGCAGACTGGGCGTCAAGAAACGAGCGATGACGGCGCCCGCCGTGGCGGCGCAACGGCGTATTCTCCTCACTTTCACCCTCTCCATCTGCAGCGCCAGTAGCTATATGCAGCCTCGAGGGAGTCCGTGTACTGTATCCACTACCACCACCATCGCCACCAGCAGTAGTAGGAGCATCAGCATCAGCCTGCTGCTGGCGCACTTGGCTCTGCTCCTCATGGTCACTCTCGAATTCGACATCGTCGTCGTCACTCAGCGACGAGAGCTCGACGCCCGCGTGGTCGGCGATGTTGAAGCCGTGGTCGCGCAAAAAACGGTCCACACTCGACGTGCTGAAGTCGCTGCTCTCGTCTGCTACTGTTGCCGTCGACTGCCGCCGCGTCGCACTCTCTGCATCGTCCGCCATCGTCACGCCACTTTGCGGAATTGGAGCAATGCGGTCAGTCACCCATTTGAAAAAGCAAGCCTGCCGCGCCAAAACACTAATGTTTCACCTTTTTGAATAAATAACCTCTTTAAAGTGATATGAGAGTATAGCTGATCAAGATTGTGAAAACCCGAGCAAATAGAAATTGCAGCTTAAACTGCAAAATATAGTATCCTGTTGATATCTGATGCAATTTTTTCAAAATTAGATTAGTACAAAATTATTATACATGATTTATAAAATGGTACCCCTCTAAAAATGATACTATGTAATAATTCTGAAACGCTTCGACTGACGTTTACCATCAGAGACAAACCCATCCATCTCGATCACAAATGACGCAGATGACAATGTTGCGAATGAAGAAGAAGAGCGCGACGAAGCTGCCGCTCGTGCTACTGCTGCTGCTTGTGGTGCTAGCGCTGGTTGTTGTCCCGAACACCCACGCGAGGGCCAGCAGCAGCTTCCAGGAGGACCCGTACAAGGTGCTGGGCGTGTCGCGCAAGGCGTCCGAGAGCGAGATCAAGCGCGCGTATCGCCAGCTGGCGCTCAAGTGGCACCCCGACAAGGTGAGCTCCTTGCTCTCTCTCTTTCTCTCTCTCTATTGATTGACGCCTCTCATGCGCTGTTCACATCCGATGTGTGATTGTATGCGTGTATGTGTATGAGTAGAACCCTGGCAACCCGAAGGCCGAGAGCGAGTTTATGCGGATTGGCTCTGCGTACGAGCGCTTGGTGAATGGCGACACGCACGTAAACGGCGGCGGTGGATACGGTGGCCAGCGCCAGCAGAACCCATATTCGCGTCAGTACCAGCAGCAGCAGAATTTCTACCGTCAGCAGCAGCAATACCAGCAGTACCAGCACCAGGTGCGTGGGTTTATGTGTGATTTAACTACGCGGCACTGTGTCATGAACCGTGAGTACTGAACCTGAATATATTCATATGGTTGATACACACGCTCTCTCTCTCTCTCTCTCTTTAACCAAACAACAGGGAAGGTGAGTTTTCAGGCTATGCATCACACTATTGTGTGACTGTCGACTCGACGCTACTACTGGGAAAGTGATATTCATCTCACTGTTCCTTTGATTTGTTTCTATCACCAGCAACGCGGTGTTCCCGTTCTCGTTCATGACGCTCGCGATCTGCGCGTTTCTGGTCTGGGTCATGATCATCCTCCCGTCGCAGAAAGAGGAAATGCCAGCGTCCACGCAGCAGCAGACAAACTCAAGCAGCAGCAGCAGCGCTCCTTCGAAAACGAAACCTGTAAGCCAGTCAGCTCTTAATTATGAGCCAAACTCTTGGACACTTTTACCTAACGGTCAGATCTCTCTCTCTATCTATCTGCGTTGGTACATTAATAGGAAGAACCTCGTTCGAGCCCGTTGGAGCAGCTCGCAAAGGTGTTTGCGCCGTCGATCTACGCGTTCAATCCGATTTACCTGAACGCACGCGGGAGACGCATGCTGCTCTTTTTCCCAGACGATAGCAAGCACGGGTGCAGTGTTCGAGGTGCGTCTGCTAATACATATAGTAGTCTAGAGCTGAGCGGTGTTTGTTCTATTTCCTTCTAGTATATCTATACAAACTGGCTGACAACTGTTCCATTCCCGTCCATTCTATCAGAGCAATTCAGCGTGATTGAGAACCTTGCAGTGGAGTTCCAGCGCGACCCGCTCACGTTTTGCTGGATGGACCTGTCGACTCGCCCAGCGCAAGAGCGGAAGAAATGGGACGAGCAGTTTGGCAGCACCGCCACGCCATGTAAGTTCTGACTACGCCTCGCTCGTCATCTCTACTTTCCGAAGGGATTGAATGGCTTTCTCATGACTGTGTGCCTTCTTACAGCGTTTGTGGTCGCGTGCAGCGCAAAAGGTCGCAAAATCGTCATGTACCCAGCACCGAGCAAGACTTCCGTGGACGAGCTGCGGCAGTGGATCACGCGCTTGCTGGGCGGCGAAATCTCCCAGCGCGAGACGATCCCCGAGCTCTTCGGGTAGCGAAGCGATCAGCAAGAAAGCGAGATGAAGATGATACAGACATGTGACATATGAAAGAAGATAGAGAGACGCGAAGCTAATTGCGAATGATAACATTCACTGCATATGGTTTTATTGCGATAGAAACAAGTTATCGATCGAATCGACTCGCGTTTCCTTCGGAGATACTGAGGGTGGAGCTCCGGTGGAAGTACTGCGAGCGGTCTCGTCCAAGCGGCGGTGTATTGTGCTGGTGCTGGTATTGCTCGCGGAATCGGTCGAGGCCGTGCGGGTCTGCGGCAAGCACCATGAGGATTTCCTGCATCTGGTCGTCGAGGAGTTCCTGGTGCTTGGTAATATCCTGCAGCTGGCGGATGAGAATGTCCAGTCGGTGGTCGTTCAGGACGCTACTACCACTCGTGGAGCTGGCAAGGCCTGTGCTTGTGGCAGTGGAGAATTCGTGGTGTTCGTCCCCTTGCGCTAGTGGTCCTGGACCTAGCCCCGGAACTAGAGATTGGGGACCTCCCTCTCCGACAGATATACGCTTCTCCATTGTAGCGAGGGTGGCGACTATGCGTGCCTTGTCCGTGATATCTATCGATGTGCGGCGCTTTGGTCTGGTCATTGGGCTGCTCGGATCGCCACCCCTACCACTGTTCGCCAAGCCTCTCAGTGGGTACGGCTTAGCTGCTGAAGCCACTTCCTGGCTCTGGTTATTGACAATACCTCCTCTCAGACCTGAAGATGTTTTTGCTGCCAAAGCAAGATCCTGGTTTGAGAACACGATTGACCGCCGGCGTCCAGTACCAGCGCCAGCAGCAGCTGCCGCATTTATAGCTTCGAGGGACTGGGTGCTCATGAGAGCTGCACGCACAGATGCTCTTCTCACACTCGCTGCGCTAGCATTCACCGGGATCACCGGCAGATATTCTTGTAAAGATGGCAGCTCATCTCTCGTCAATCCCCTGGGTAGGAGCCCCATGACGCCTTCCTGGTGCCACATTGAAGCCAGCCCTTGCAGTAACGTGCGGGATTTGCCGCCACTCTCGTACAGGATATTGAGTGCTTTCCGCGACCGCAGTGCCGCGAGGTTCTTGATCGAGCGCAGCATGAACGGGTGTTCCACGAGGATCCGAAACACATCGCGCCTCTGGATGCAATGGGTCTCGCAAAAGTCCAGCGCCTGGATCGTCGCCAGGCGAGGCTTCTTTGGGTTGAAAATGCCAAACTCGCCAAAGAACGCGTTCGGCCCCAGCGCCGCGACTTTGGTGTGGCTCAGGAACACTTGCACGTGGCCGACAAAAAGGAAGTACATCTCGGAGCCGTAGTCGTCTTGCCTGATGATGTCCTCACCGGGCAAATAGCAGCGCACCTCCATCGACAGGTACAGCTCGTGGATGAACTCGGCGTTGCAGCCGGCGAGGAACGGCATCTTGTGCGGCATCATCTCCTGGCAGAACAGTGTCGCGACGTTGGTCTGCAGCGTGCGCGACATCTGCTTGAAGATCTCGTAGTCGTGCAACTTGCTCTCACGTGTCGCCTTGCGCATGTGAAAGAAGTTGGCGCGGATCTCGTCGCGCAGCTTGCGCGGCAAAGCGCGGTTGTGCATGAACGTGTTCACTTGATCCATCTTATGCCGGTGCTGTGTCTCGTCGATGTAGAGCTGCTGGAAGAGCGCTACGACGTTCGTGATGCCGTACGCGAATATGCCACCGCCGACGACCATCGCCGCGAGTGCAAAGAGGCGGCCGGTGTTGGTTCGTACCGTGACTGAGCAAGAGAGCCACAAATTTGGTAAGTCGACACTGTACAGGAATGGCTCGGCAAACGGAGATGCTGGGTAACGGTCTTACTGTCGCCGTAGCCAACGGTGGTCATGGTCATCATCGACCAGTAGAACGACGCAATGTACTTGGACTGCAGGTCGGCGTTCTCAAGCAACCCGTTTTCCACTGCTACTGCGAGGTGCTCCTGGTCTCCGAACGCCAGGTACGCAAACATACAGCTGTTCAAAGAGGGAGGTGAGTCTCACCAACAGAGAAGCCTAGGTTTTGATACCCAAATACGATGTTTGCTGTACCTGAACACGTGCGAGAGCGCCAGCACGACGTACAAGAAGCTCCCGAGACTGCTGATCTTGGATGAAATGAGCAGCGAGTACTCGAGCCTCCGCTGCACATGCGGTAGCTCAGCGACGCGAAGCAGCCGCAGGATGCGGAAGAGATTGTAGAGGTCTGAGTGTTCGACGGCCGTGCCCAGCGGCGCGGTGGTGTAGAGGTTCTTCTGGTAGAATGCGTAGAACGGGATAGTCCAGATCACGTCAAAGAAGAACCAGCCACGCAAATAGTGGCGGTAGATCGACCGGAACGAGAAGTGCAGCTTGCCGTCTCGCTCGATGCCGGTGTTGAAGCTAAGGCAAGACGCACAACCACAGTTGAGAGAGAGATCAGGACCTAGGTAATCTGCAGAGAAAGCGTGGCTCATTGCTCTTACTTGAGGATGATGTCGACGACAAACATGCTGTCGACAAAGAGGTCGAAGCGCAGCAGGTCCCTTCGGATCTGTGAGTTGAGCTCCAGGAAGCTCAGTTCGAACGGCACGACGACGAGGATCCCTACGAATTGGACATTCAGAATCAGTCGAGAGAGTAGAGAGGTAGATTCAAAGCATACATACACACTCACAGCTGATGAGGAACATGAGGATCGAATCCCAAAGCGCGCGTGTGCGTCCGTGTGGATGAATTACGAGCCGCTGACTGAGCTTGAACTCGGCGTTGCCCACACGCTGCGAGAAATACGCCACTTCGTCCTGGGCTTCCGAGGTCAGCGCCTTGGCAAACTGGTGCACGCCATCGTCATCGTCATCGTCCATGTCGTCCATGTCGTCACCGCTGCCGCCGCCCATGTTGTACTCGTCGTAGAGATCCCGCGAGTCCACGATCTTCTTGTTGTTCGTGTTGCTGCGCTCGTCCAGGTCGTCGAGGTTCGACTGCCCCTTTTTGAGGCTCCCTTTGCGCTTGATCTCGTGCCGCAGGGCTGTAACCTCAAGTCCTTGGTGCTCGTTTCCATTGTTGTTGTTGTAGCTGTTGCTGCGGGTACCCAGCGAGTTTGCGCTGTTCCCGTTGGTCGTATTATGTAGAGTGTGCTGCTCGCTTGGTAGGTTTCCGGGCGAGGCATTGAGTACGTCGGGCAGTGGGGTCGCATACTCCCAGAGATCTCCGTCGTCATCACCTGAGCGTCCGCCCGTGCGGTTGCTCCTGATGCTCTTGAAGCTCTTGGAGCTCTTGGAACTCTTGGAGTTCTTGGCCGGCAACGCATTGCCCACAGCGACCTTCGTGCGGTATCGCACACCACCAGAGTACAGCAGCGAGGGCTTGCGCAGGTGATCGAGCACCGACACCGCGAGCTGTCTGAGCTGGTTCGGCGGCTCCTGGTACTCCCGCCGCACGGGCATTCTCGTGAGGGCTTTGGGGTTAAATAAGTGTACACCCACGCGTGCGTGCGATCACGCTTCTTCGCTCAAAAGAAAAATACTCCTGCTCGCCGTCGACATGAGCCTTATTAATATGCGCGGTCAAACCTTTTTTTGGCACGCTTCGAAACGGAAGGCAGGACAAAAGAAATCGCACAGTCTCCTATTTCCAGAGAGTAATTGGGCAAAATATACCGCAGCATGTACTGACCCCCCACACCCCATTGCCTCGAACACGAGGCTCTCTCACACCCTAAGACACAGAGAAGCTGGGGTTGGTAGCGCGTAAGTTGGCTGGGCGCTCTTGGAGTCTATATACGACGCACTCTCGCTTCATTTCAATCGGTATGTAGAAGGGCTCTCCGTGAATTGGTTGGTGACGCGCTTATGTTTCAAGATCGCTTAGATAAATACGCCCCTACGAGGCTAACGAGGGCTCTCCGGCCACGAACGGCAGCTCAATGAGACGTTCACTAACCTGCCAGAGCTTCGCACCCGCCTCTTTCGACTTGCTGTTGTTCACGGGCTCTTCCAGCACCGGGTAACCCCAGAAGCTCTTAAAGCCGCTCGGTCCGTAGTAGCCGCCTCCTTTCACTCCCGCAGCCGTCGCAGCGTAGAGCGTCGGGAGCGCACCCATTTCCGCTTTCTGACCGACCGGCTGGGCGGAGAACACTTTCATCGCCATTTTCGCCGCAAAGCCATTCTGCGCTGGCTCTTCAAAGAGATTCGTGTCCGTCACACCAGGGTGGGCGATCGCTGCGATCACGCCGTCGATGCTCTTCGCGCGGAGCCGGTAATCCATCTCTGCCGTGGAGAGCAGGTTGTAGAGCTTCGTGTTCGACTACACCTTCATGGCCACGTACTTGTCCTGTGGAGACACAATTTCGTTCACATCAAACTTGACATCGCGGTGCGCGACGCTGCTTGTGTTGACGACCCGCGACGACGCGCTCTTGCTCAAGAGTCCAAATAACTGCGCGGTAAGTGCGAAGTGGTCCAGGTGGTTAGTCGCGAATTGGCTCTCAATGCCGTCAACTGTGAGCGCGTGCGGCACGCCCATGATGCCGTCGTTGTTCACGAGGACGTCCAAGCGGCCGTGGGGGGTCGTGAACTTCTCTGCGTAGGCGCTGACGCTGGCG
>JALBZD010000570.1:0-22010 GCA_038050675.1 Globisporangium cylindrosporum | reverse complement strand
CTTTTTGTTTGTGACAGTCAAGTGAATTTGTGAAATCCTCTTGAAAGCGATTGCAATGCTATCATGATCGTTTTAAAGAGGATATTAATTGATTGTGTGGGCGGTATTTTGAGAGATGCCTGTATTCATATTGGCACGTCAAATGTGGACCAATATTGGAATTGGCACGTCAAATTGTTGATCTATACTGTCACGACTCGCTGAACTGATATAAAATGTGGTGATGACTTGAGAACACAACAATTGTGGTGCGTGGCCATCATGGCTCCGCGGAAATGCAGGCAAGGACGCCGCCCCACGCCGTTCTGCCTCCCGTCGCGCCCCTATAGCGAGTGGCCGTCGGCGCAGCTGCTGGAGGAGTGCGCGCGTCGTGGCATCCGCGTGATTCGGAAAGGACCGGGATCCAATGCGTCCAAGGACCGCCTTGCGTTGGCACTGCGCCAGAGCGACACGGAGAGGTCACCAGCGGTGTCATTGGCAGTGGCAGGCGAGCAGGGCTGCACACACGGAAATGGCGCTGTCGTGATTGCTAAATGCGACGACGAGAGTATCCTCACAACCGACGATAGGAATGAAGCAGCTACAGAGCAGGAAAGCCAAGAGTCAGACGAAGAGCACGAGACGCCTTTGAACTGTGAAGGCGCGAACCCCAGAAGAGAGCGGGGCGAGCAGGAGGCGGGCAGAGACCGCGAGCCGAACGAGGAACAGCAGCAGCGAGCCACAAACGCAGAGTATAACGCCACTTTCCGACTCGTGAATGTGCTGTTTTCGAGATTCGCCTCGCGGTTTGACGAGCTCATGCGCGGTACAATCGAAGACACTGACCGCATTGCCAAGAGAAGCCTGTGGATCGACGTCAGCAATTTATTCCACAGCTCAGCTCCAGAGTTCTCGAGGCTGATCAACGACCACGTGATGTTTGCCGACATCGATCCGTCCCTTCAGCAGCAGCGAGTCCAAAGCAGAAGAGCAATTGTGCGCATGTGGAAGAACCTGAGCGCGACGTATTCGCGTGCGTTGCAGCATGCGCGGCAGGTGGACGCAGACGACGCGCAGTTCTACACAGTCTGTGGCGGACGCTTGGATGTGCTGTACCTGCATCTTTGGGTGCTGCTGAAGCCCCAGCTAGCGACCCATTTCGCTTCAGAGGCACCAACTCGTCTACAAACACCCAGTCGAAGTTCTCGTGGCAAATCGGCATCAGCCATGACGGCAGCAACAAATACTGAGAAACCCAGTCCGCTGACTCAAGCACAAGAAGCAAACAACTCCAAGAGCGGTCTCAAGCGCAAGCGTGCGGCGAAGAGCACCTGCAGCTCGCTCAATATGCAGCAGACACCGACATCCAAATTCCCAGACGTGCAGACAGATCCGGCAATGTACACCGAGTACATGAAACTGAAGCTCGAGGTGCTTCGCGAGAAGAAAGCGCTACTCGCCGCTGGCGATGCGCGAGAGCGAATGCGGTTCCTGGAAGAGCGGCGGCGTAGGCTTTCACGCGAGACGAGCGAGCTCTCGACCACGGTGGCTGATCTGCGGCAGCGTCTGATGCAATCCACCGCAATTGCAGTCAACTGGAGCGATGGGGTGACCAACCAAGATGCAACTTCCGCAGCAGCGCGCTCTCGGATTACGCGGCAGACAGCACACGCTGTTGGTGTATCTGATACGGACACTGCTCTGGCAGAGTTGAAGCAGGATCTGGTGTTCTTCAGTCGCCAGAAACGGCAGCGCATGGCTGACGTCGCTCGCTGCGATCAGCAAATCCAGGAGCTTGACCTGTGAGAGAGTTGACTGGAGAGCTTGAATATCATCATACACAACACACAAAGTCGTAGCGGGATTCTGTCTGATCTCTTCCACCAAATCCATCGAATCACCGAGTTACTAGACGAGGTGATAGAACTACGCTCAACTATTGAAGTCTCAAATAAAAAATAAATCGATACCATAGCAATTCGGGCACTTGAACACATTTGAATGGCAAAAGCTCGCTCAAGTTTGAGTACCAAAAAGTATAGCATAGAGCTCCAGTCGACATGTGATGCGGAGCTCAGCCTCCTCAATCTCAGTCGTAGCTCTTCAGACTCCGGAACAAAGTTGCTAAGCTAGCTCATCGCAATGAGCCTCTCAGTTTGGTGGACGCTTGCAGAACAATAAGCTGCTGCTACCACATGAACAACACCACAAACCTTTCGAAGCCATCCTAAGAAACCTGTCGTGCGCTTGTTGGTTGTTGGCGTGGCTTTTGGAAATGAGTTGCGTAGGAAGGAAAATCGATCAAGCGTCCAGAGAGTTGGCGTCGCGGTGGGATGAGGCGGCGCATACTGAATGCGTCCTAAAAAAATTACACGCGCAGAACGGATGGCGAACGTTCCTGGGAAGCGAGATATCCCATTGGCTGAAATGCGGACCCGAAACAATGGAACGATTGCGGGGCGATCTGTGGGTACACCCATCTCGATCTGTCTCTATTCCCTCTTTACAATCTGTTTATTTTGTGTTAGTACTGAAGTAGCCTCTATATAAGTAAATTGATCTTCATGTTAATTATACAGTCAAGCAGGAAACTGGTCAACAACCTCTGTTTACACAAGCTATGGCTTCGAACGGAGCTCACGCGAAAAGCTCCGCAAGCAAGCAAGCGCGATCAATACTCTTCTTATCGCCGCCCAGTTCCCGCTGATTCGACACAAGCGCTTGCGTGCGTCTGCAGCGTGCCTCCTGCTTTGCCGTCGTCACTACTCAACGGCGTTCTTTATCAAACGCGAGGGCGAATTCTTTTGCGGGTTTACGACCAAGTGAAACGAGCGAATCCCTCATGCCACGCTCCCCCTTTTCGTTCGAGCGCTTACGCCACGCTTGCCAATTGTGAGTGTGTGCAGTTTTGCATTCCTGCTCAGCCCAGGCTCGTCTGTGAGAGTGTTATGGCTGCGGTTGCGACTGTCTAAGTTTTGGTGCGTGCCCGAGCCCGACTGGCGTTTTATTATTTGGTGCGCGGGTCTTCTCTCTCTCTCTCTCTCAATCTCTCTCATTCCGGATCTTTCCGCGCCGTGCTCAAACCACAAAGAAGTGACACTTGCTTCAATCGCCAGCGGCTACAGCTAGCTACAGCTACGAGGAGAGACAGGCACACATGGCGTCAACGCGTCCGCCCCTGCGAGCCCCGCGCACGCGGGACGACATCGGCCGCCATACCACCGCCGTCAACGTCAATATGAGCGCCATCGCAATCGGCCTCTCTCGCACCAACAGTGGCAATGACGCTAGTAATGCATCTCCAGACAGCGGCCACTGGTCCACGTCGTCGGCAGCGTCGCCTTCATCCACATTGGTGCCGTCACCCAGCAACACGACATCGATCATCCCGATCGTGGCGCCGTCGTACGTCTACTCGTCTCCGCCGCCAGGCACCATCTCGTTCTTTGAGCCCGCGTCAGGTTCGTACGCGAACGAGCCAAGCAGCGAGCGCCGCGGCGTCAAGAAGCAGCGGAAGAAGCGCTCGGGATGGGGACCGTACCAGTCGGTGCTCAAGGAGCGCTCCGTAGATTTCAACCTCACGCTTGACATCCAGAACCTCAAGCAGGAGATCAGCAACATGGAGATGTTCCGGAACATCCTGATGAACAAGACGATGATCCAGCGCCACGACCCCGAGGGCTCGCTCGTGCGCATAGCCAAGGAACACTACCGCGTGCTGCGCTCGGGCTTCAACCTGTCGGAGAGCGGTCGCAAGCGCGCGATCAAGGAGCAGGACCAGAAAGACTGGATCAAGAGCGCCTTCGATCCGGAGGTGGACGTCGGCAACGGCGCGTACGGCGTGCCCACGCTCATCGAGCAGATCAAGCTCTACTCGGTGTTCATCAAGTTCATCTCGATGACGATGACGGGCTTCGACATCATCATTGGTGACGACTCGGTGCTCGTGACCACGCGCGGGATCATGCACTTCCAGATCACACGTACGACGATCGTGAGCATGTTCCCGCATATCATGAGCGAGGAGTGGCTTGTGGCGAAGCTGGTTGGCCAGGAGATCCACGCGGATACCACCATGGACTTTTACTTCAATAGCAACGACAAGGTGTACCGATTCAAGGCGGACTTGGACTACGTCAAGACGTTCATCGACATCCTCAAGGACCCGCGCGACGTCGACATCCTGCTCGGCCGCGCGCTCATCACGGACAACTGCATGATCGGGATCACGAACGACGACCTGCCGCCGCCAAAGTCCCTTGCTGTCGAGTCCACCAGTGAAGAGTCTGACGTGGATGCCCAAGGTCAAGTGGTTTTTGCGAGCGACGTGACTCAGAGCCCAGCGAGCCCAGGCCTTGACTTTGTCACCTCTGAAGAAGACAAAATGCCGCAACAGCAGCAGCACCGACAAAGCGACGCTGCGGTGTCTCCTGCTTTGACCAGTACCACCTCTTCGTCCTCCACCGCCACCAGTGCTCAAGCGATTCATTCTTCTTCCAAGAATCAAAAGAAGCACAAAAAGCAAGCGGCAGTCGTGCCTTCAACACAGCAGCAGCCTGGTCCGTTGACCCCAGTAGAGCACTTTAGCGTTGTTGTGAAGCAGTACTTCCACGTGTTTATGAATGGTGCGGACTCGGCAGCGGCGGTGAGCGACTTGCAGCGCGGCTTTTTGATCCTGAATTTCTCGCCGACGGTCGGCTACGGCTCGGCGGTGGGGCATCAGGTGCTCGAAGATCGGTGGCGGTCGCTCTGCTGGTGCTTTGGCGCGTTGTGCTTCCGCCAGCTTTCCCAGGAGCCGCTGGCGTACACGCCGATGGAGAACCTGTACCTGATCCAGTGCACGGCCGAGTACGCGATGCCGATCACCGTGCGCACCGTGGAGCAGGTGTTCCCGCACCTGTTCGCGGACCCGCTGTTGATGGACATTGTCGTGGGCTCGACGATCACGGTGAGCGCGCAGCTAACGTTCTGGCTCGAGAAAGACACGGGGCTCGTCGCGTCGATCACCGAGCAGATGGACTTTGAAGCGGCGTTCGCGCGGATTGTGAGCCACCCGGACGACCGGTCGTTCCTGCTTTTGCGCGCGTTGCCGACGCTCTATGGGTTCGTGGGCGAAGTCGTCGCCGCGGCGGACCCGAGTGACGTTGCTGGTGCTGGATCTGCGAATGGAAACAACAAAGAGCAAGACCTAGCGATGGTGCCATCCAGTCCGTATCCCCGACCAGCGAAGTGCAAGCAGCCACCTCTACGAAGATGAGTCTCAACAACATCCTCGGCTAAGACGCGGTGTGGCGCAATGCAGTCAAGGAGGATCCAGCACTTGGTTCTCTGACTGAAACTTGCGCAAGATCCTGGATACCAGGACCTCAGCCATCTGGTGAAGATGGTTGGTAGGCAGGTATCCCTTGGACTATGACTGCGTTCTGAAGGTGGGGCGGACCAAGAGCTGGTTGCCTGGTTGATGGCGCTCCTCCGACCTCGCGGATCTTGGATCTTCACACAGTGGATCAGAGATTCGTCGGTTGGAAGCGGATGTGGGTCCTTCCTACCCTGAAGCTTCGGGATCATGTCGCTTTGGCGCCAACATTAGTGCGAAACGGTGTTCTTCTTTTCTTGTACTTCTTTCCATTTTGTCGATTCTGCTAATAGTTTTTAAGTTAAACCAGCCAATTAAACGCAACAAAAGCCGTCATGCGTGCCAACAATTCACCAACAGCGCTCGAACATCGCTCGTTTAGAAGAACTCGATTAGTTCTTCCTTCCGCCACGCAATGCGTGGATATGTGTTTTCCTTCCTTCAAAGGCCTGGGTTGCGACACGAAAGCTTGAAGTTTGTGGTCGTAAGAGTAAGCTGGCGAAGGCCACATGCGGTTAAGATCCCGCCCATGCTGAGTATCCAACCAGTGGATATCCGATCTGGACCAAATCCCAAATCCACTCGCTCGGGCAAGCTGCTTTCGGAAGTTGGAGGTAGCTTTGACAACACTAATATGCGATCTGGGCCAGATCGCGTAAGGAATACTTCAAAGTAGCCCTTACTGATAGGTAGGGTAAGTAGCCGAGATGGAGTGCTGTGTACTCGTGGAATCTGCCAAGACCACCTCGCGTGAAATCTGCCAAGGACCACACTCCAAAACGCCAAGCTGCTCGCTGCCTGCTTGCTATCCTTGAGAAAGAGATGTCAGAGTGGGACGACTCGATTGGGTGCTGATGTGATGGAGGAGGTAACGCGCAACGACTGCGTGTGTGCGTGTGGCAACGAAAGAAGGAGGAGTCGTGCAAGACCAAAGCATTAGGCGGGGCGTGTTGCGGTTCTTGGCGCGCGCGCTCGCAATCTTCAATTGTCTGTCGAGCATCTTCGTCTTCCCATGTGCATGACCTGGGCATATGAAGAAAGTGAGGAGCTCCTCAGATAAAAGATAGAGTCAAATATTATTACTGATGTCCATGTGCAGTTCCCCTTCTTTGTGCGTACTTCCTTATCTTTGCTACAAGGGTTGAACCACCAACAATTATGCCATAATACATTCGTAATTTAGCGTAAATGTCGACCCGAGAACTGAGCTGACACTAGATGGGACCAACGAATCGCTTCCAAGAACAAAAGTAGTGAGACGACTAAAGTGGACAGGGAGCAAACTTGACGCGACTGAATACGCACCATGCACTAATCCTATTCGCATATATTTGCAATATGTGAATAGGATTAGTGCGTGGTGTGATGTTATCGAGCTCAAACCAAATGCACCCCCCACAAAGTCCCAGATACTTTTGTAAATTACATTGATGAGATGAATTATACGCTTAACTATGGACTTTCTCTCTCCCGTATTATGGCTTATTGTTGTGGCATGCGTTTTGAAATCCCAATTGCCTCCCTGTAATCCCTGGCCAACTGGGCACTCCTGACCTTTTGTTGCTGTTGTCTTTGGCCCTGAAAAGCCAAAGCCCAAAGCTTTTCTTCTGCAACCAGAGACAAAAGAGAGAGAGGGGGGAGAGAATAAGATCCTCGCTCGCCTGTCTGTTTGCTCGCTCAACTGGCTGCCTCGCAGCCCTCTGGCGTGCCTGCTTGCTGCTAAGAAGCCACAGGCGAATTCTTTTGCACCGTCCGGCCATCAAGAAAAGGAGCCAACGCCACGCCAGACACTGGAGGCAGCCAAGCGCCTCCGCTGCTTCTGCCCTCCAGCATCCACTCGGCCAGCAGGCCGATCGTCCTGAGGACCTCCTCTCGCTCCCAGTCTTCCCCTGGGTCCATGCTGCTTGCCCACTTTCCTGCTCACTTTCAATCTCACATTCCCGAAGCCACTGCTCAGCCCGACCTACGACGACCATGAGCTCGCTGCCTCCACTATCACCTCAGGATACCTCGCATCGCTCCCAGCAGCGTCAAGCCAGCAGCCACCCGAAAGCGTCATCTCCAGATGGTCACTCGAGCGTGTCCTCCTCCTCCGCATCCGCGTCCGGCTCTCCAGGCTCGCTCGGCTCCGGCGGATCCTCATCGTCATACTACACGTCGCCGTCGTCCAACCAAAGCAACAACGATGATGAAGAAGAAGGGAGCGCCGAGCAACTGGTGCGCTGGACCAAGAAGCCGCGCCGCAAGCGCTCTGGATGGGGACCCTACAAGTCCGTGCTCAACGAGCGCTCGGTGGACTTCAACCTCACGCTCGACGTGCAGACCCTCAAGTCCGAGATCCAGCACTTGGAGATGCATCGCGACATCCTGGCGTCCAAGACACTCATCCGGCGCCATGACCCCGAGGGCTCACTCGTGCGCATCGCACAGGAGCACTACCGCATCTTCCGCACTGGTTTCAACCTGCAGCAGACCGGTCGCAAACGGCTCTCGATGAACGAGAGGGACCAAAAGGAGTTCCTCTACAGCATTTTCGACGAGAACGTAGACTGCGGCGGCGAACAGAACGGCATCCACGTCATGATCCAGCAGATCATGCTCTACACGGTCTTCATCAAGGCGATTGCGATGACCATGACGAGCTTCGAAGTGATCGTGACCGAGGATTCGGTGATCGTCGCCACGAAGGGCATCCTGCACTTCCAGATCCTGCGCAACACGATCGCGGGCATGTTCCCGCACGTGTTGGGCGAGGAGTGGCTCGTGTCCAAGCTCGTGGGCAAGGAGGTGGCGCCGGAGTCGGGCCTGAAATTCTACTTTAACAAGCACAACAAGGTGATCAAGTTTGTCGCCGAGCTGGACTACGTCAAGACGTTTGCCAGCGTGCTGGACAGTCCCGAGGAGGTGGACATCTTGCTCGGACGCTCGCTCGTCACAGAGAATTGTCTGATCATACCGAACGACGACGACCCAGACTACCCATCGATACCACCAACAGACCCTCCTGCGAGAGCTCCTCGCTCAGCCGCGACCAAGAATGGCGCTGGCGGTAGCTCTAGCCCCGGTTCTGGCTTTGAGGGCGACATCGAAGACGTCGGTACTGTGTCCTCTGCCGCCGAAGAGAGCGACCACAGCGCTGGCAGTAAGCCCAGCACGCTAGTCCAATCCAACCCCCCCGCCCCAACGACAACGAGCCTCAATATCAGTCCAAGCGAGCTTACCGTACCAGCAGCTGCCAAGTGTTCTGGGTCGAGCAAGGCACGAACCAGCAAGGTTGCACCACTGCCGACCAGCTCAGCGGCGGGCACGAGTCAACACGACGAGGTCACGCCTGTCCTTCCACCACAGCCAACAGCTAAAACTGTGAACTGCGGACCAATGACGCCTCTCGATCACTTTAGCCACGTGGTGCAAGCGTACTTCCAGACCTTCGCGCAGGGCTCGCACGCCAATACAGACGCCTCTATCACCCAGTTCCTTAACCGCTACTTTTCGCCCAGTGTCCAGTACGGCGACGCTGTCGGCCGCCAGATCATCCACGACCGCTGGCGCTCGCTCTCGTGGTGCTTTGACTTGCAGTTGTTCCGCCAGATGAGCCCAGGCGACACGCCTGCACCGGTGGCAGTGTACGAGCCGCAGCAGAACCGCTATCGCATGCAAACTCGAGCCGAGTACACGTTGCAGCTCACAGTACGGACACTGGAGCTCGTGTTCCCGCATGTGGTGTCGGACTTGGCGCTGGTGGACTCGCTGGTCGGGTCGCGCGTGACCGTGGCGTCCGAGCTGAGTTTCTGGCTCGAGCGTGGCACGGGTTTGCTAGCGAGAGTGAGCGAGCGCATGGCCTTTGATGTCGCGTTGGGGAAGATCGTGAGCGGCCCGGAGGATCTGGCGTTCGTGCTGCAGGGTGCAGCGCCGATCCTCACCAGCTTTGTGGGGGTCGCGACTGCTCCAACGGAGCAGAAGCAAACTGCTGCTGGTGATGTGATGACGAACGAGAGCTCATCATCATCGTCGACATCGTCGCCATCTTCGTCTCAGAGAAGCACACCCCCATCGTCACCAGAAGACTCGCAGTCGAGCGAGACAGAGGCGAAGATGCGGCTGTCGGCCATCCTCGGATGAGCAAAGTGACAAAAGAAACAAAGGGGATCGGACTGGGCTGATGACATGAAAGCGAAGCGGCTCAGAAGGGGCTGAAGGTGGAGGGGGAAGATTGTATGGAATGGAAATGCATGGCATTATTTGCGTGTACGTACTTTGAAAGGCAAACAAATAAATGAAAAGAGAATGTCAATTCGAAAGTGTCGAGTGAAGTGACGAGTCGAGCTGTTCCTCGCGTAGGATGCAGCCGTTTAGAGTGAGTAAACTCATCTCAGGATGAACACACCTACACATCATTTTGCATTGTTGCCTTGGTTTGTGGGTGGGCGTACATGACTTTATTCTGAAGCAGCATCTGACTTGCAATTCGTAACGTTCAGCGATTTCTATTGCTCAAGGTTTACAATTTGTAAATGTGCACTGCATCATGCACGAACAGTCGCCAACAGAAACCAAGTCCTTTGGCCAGTCCATCATCTCCTACCGTCCGCGGCACGGGGTCTGCAAACGACATCACGCCCGTACGACAAACCAGAGAATGTGAAGAACGCATGCTCAAGCGAAGCGCGTGGGGCGAGATAAAACGCATACGCGCCTTCTAGTGAAAGCCAGCATGCCCATCCGCGTTTGACGCGCTGGTGGTGAACTTCCCGGCAGTGGCGGTGTCGCTCGTATCGTCGCTGACCAACGATCGCCCACCCCATTGTGACTATCATTGACGAAAATGAGGTCACAAACGATGGCGGCAACGGCAGCAGATGCCACCGCAGCCTTAACCTGAATGAGCGACTCCATCAGTAAGCGATGAGGAACACGAGAGACATCAATCGGAGTGAAGTGGCGCTTCCAGTTTGAGAGCTTTACGTGGATTTCATCTTCATGCTTGACGAACGCTCAGATGATCAAGCATGAGCGATCCAGATCATGCGTCGACCGAGACGACCGTAAGACTTACTATACCATGATAGTTCATCGCATGCAACTAACTTCCCAGTGTTTTACTTGTCGTGGAGATGAATGGATTGCGTCAAATCATGTACGCACCGGGGATGAGAAGCAAAGAAGAGTTACCTACTTGTTCCTTCTGGCTCAAACACGGTCTACTTTCCCAGAATTGAGTTGAAATCCAAGGTGTGATGAAGGTAAGAGAGTCTGGATCCGACAGCAATGGCTCTCGTGGCTCGTGGCGGCAAGACAAATGAACATAAATGTAGTGGTGATTTACAGCGGTCTGAATCAACAAAGTATGAACTGAGACCGCGCTATTATAGCTGAGTATTCAAAATGAGCTCCTCGATCAAATGTGGTGTCTTCAACGCACACTGAGGTGATATATAACGCAAGATGACGAATCGCTATTACTCGAGTGCGCAGCTGCGTGGCTACAGACAAGGAAAGTTGACGACAACGAGGCTGTCGCCATTCGGTCCTCCTATCATCCTATCCTTATCCAAGATGACGAGCGCAACTTTTGCTGCCTTTCCTGTCAAGTGGTCCTGAGCCAGGTCGTTTGGGAAGCCCTTGAAATGGATTTGTGCCTGGCGTGATGTTCGATAGCTGATTTCAAGCCATCCGGACAGCCACACAGAGGATGGACTGCAAGTGACGCCATCGCGATTGCCATTACCATTTCGATGTCAGAGAGAAGCAGATTCTCTTGAAGATGGTCGCGCACAACGCACACTTCTGGTTAATGACCCCGATAGATCAGCTTTAGAACAGCAGGTTCATTTTCTGAATAACGAAGTTCTAATGAATTGCTGCAGTGCAAGGGCAAGCGCAAAAGCGTCGTGTTGTTTCCCTTCAGACATAGCGCTGTGCCATTGCTTTGGATTCGCTTGGAGGTGTTAATTGTAAAGCGTTCAATAACTTTTTCTTGGCATCCACACCGATTTTAAAGTGGAGTGATGACGAACATCTTATTCAAACAAATTTCAGTGCTTCCTGATTTCTGGCGCTCTGTTAACAATACAGATCCTAAATTAGCGAGAGCAACTTTTAGGGAGTTTGAGTCCCACAGTCACTCTCTGATTAAAACATGTTGTAAAGACACGCAATCACTACCTTTCTCTGTCTATTAGGTACGAATTCCAAACAGCTCTGATCACAGGCTTTCTCGAAGCCTATTGTTAACTGATTCACTGCTTCATTCGTCCCGTCCAGCCAAAGGAAGTAAGATACTCGTGGCGTCACGCGCACACCCATCAAGCTCCCCGGCCGCGTCGTCGCCGCCGGTCGATCCAGTAGCTATGTCTGGCCCGTCGGAGCGCGACGCCTCAGCAGCAGCAAGCCCGCCGCCCGTCCAAGGCCAAGCGCGCGACGACAACATCAAAAGCGCTCACCACAACACAACCAAAGAAGCCCCGCAAGAAGAAAGCCGGCTGGGGACCCTACCACACGGTCGCGAACGAGCGCGCCGTGGCGTTTAACCTTACGCTCGATGTGCAGCAGTTTAAGCAGGAGATCCAGAGCCTCACGGGCGCGCACGACATCCTGCTCGAGGCGCGCGCGCTCAGCCAGCACCACGACCCGAACGGCTCGCTCATGCGCGGTCAAGATGTACTACGAGATGTTGCGCACAGGTTACAGTGTCGATCCTCCAGACGTAGTGAGGCAGCGGCACGGTTACACAGAGCAAGAGCAGTGCGAGTTTCTGCACAGCGTCATGGATCCAGAGATCGACTGTAGCGGTGGGTTCTTCGGTCTCGACGTGATGATCGAGCAGCTTCGGCGCTATTCGCTGTTCATTCGCTACATCAACTTAGACATGCACTTGTTCGAGATTATGAACACCGACGGGTCCGTGCTGATCACGATGACAGGTGTACTGCGCTTCCAAATCCTGCGCAACACGATCGCGAACATTTTTCCGCACGTGATCGGACAGGAGTGGCTCGTGGCCAAGCTCGTGGGCAGAGAGGTCGAGTCGGCGGCCACGCTCAGCTTTTACTTTAACGCGCGTGACAAAGTGAGCAAGTACCTCGTGGATTTGGATTTCTTCCAGGCGTTTGCGTACATTCTCGCAGATCCTGTGGAAGTGGACATTCTGCTGGAACGCGCGCTGATTGGCGTGAATTACATGTTTGTGGATGACGCACCAAGCAACCCAGATGACGCAAAACAAATCCCACTAAGGTACAGCTGAGAGGAGATCGATGGCACAAGAAGTTAGGAGATAGCGAGTACTAATCAACGCGGTGGTCACCGAAGTCGAAAGAGACATGGATCGGACCGGCGCGAGGAAGAAACGTACTCGAGGAGCATGTCTTGAGCAAGATTCGCTGCCAATTATGAGAGAGGGCGTGATCACTAGAGTGGAGAAGCAAGGGGCTCATCTTCGTCCGCATGTGATCGGATGAAATCGCGCAAGTAAACCACGCCAAATCGCTGTCCAGTCGCTCCCTAAAAGTGATTTTCTCAATCAGGTGATCTGGGGATACTTTGAGGCGTTCTCGAGAGTTGGCGGCAGCAGGGGTGACATGGAGTCGGTGCCACGAAGTGGCGAGCAACGAGTGCCTGTGGACTGATGGATCTCTCCAATCTGCGAATTCGGGGACTCGGGTGACAGTGGTGCAAGTACAGCTGCTGGCGTTCATCCAGACATCGCAAGACTCGCTCGTGTTTCGAAACAGAGAGAACTTGTGCTTTGCTTGCACGACCGCCGAGTACGTGATGCGCGTGACGCAGCGAACGATCCATCTCGTGCTCACACATTTGCTCACTGAGAGCTCCCTGCTGGAGTTGCCGCTTGGCGCAGTGATCACCGTGCGCTCGCAACTCAAGTTCTGGCTCGAGATCGACACTGGACTGGCCACGTGTTTGCGAGAGTAAATGGACTTTCGCTCGGCTGTACGAGAGTTCGTGAGCGACGCTGAGAACCTCAACTGGGTCATGGCGCGAGCGCTGGTGACAAAAGACGGTGTTTGCCCAGAACCAGCAGCAAGTGTAGTTGATGATGATGAAGACAGCGATTTTTTCAGTGCAAGTGGCGGCGGCGGCGAGTTCCAGCGCTTGCTCAACATGGAGCTCACGAGCGAGTTCGTGGCAAATTCCCTGGCATCGTCAGCATTTCCACTGTCCTATGCCTAGCTAGGAGCACAGTCCCAGGTACGAGTGCACAACAGTAAAGATGGTAGAATCTCAATAAATATGATCGACAAGGTAGAGATCACATCGAGTCGTTGTTGGCTCTGTTCCACCAGTACATTTTATTCCTTCATGGTGATGGCTAATGCTTCGCGCTCAGATCCATCTGGAGGCACTACGTATTCCCTCTGGCTTTTGCTCAACTTTTCACGATGCTGCTGCTGCTATTGTCCATTCCAAAAACGCAGTTTTCCATCTCGTGACAGTACGTACTACTCAATTAGTGTATGGAAGGAGACCCAGAGAACGAGAGGGAAAGACTCAAACACGGATATTTAGCGCGAGCTCTTCTTGCCAGTGCGCTTGCTCGCACTTGATTGCACCGACGTGGTGGTGGTGGTCGTTTTCTTTTTCTGCGAAGCTGCGCCGCTGGCCGTGGAGTTGGCATTAGCTCCCGGGACCCCCACAGGCGACGCGAGCGACTGCGACTTGCGCGACGACTTGCGCGAGGACTTGCGCTTTCGTCCGCAGCAGCAGCCGAGCGTCAGCACGCAGATCGCAGTCGTGAACAGCCACCAGACGATGCGCAGCAACAGGCGGAACTGCAGTAGCGCGAGCGGGATCGCGACCGCGATCAGCACGCCGTCGACGATCTTCTGCGCGTGCGTGCGCACGTTCTCGTTCTGCTCCAGGAGCGCAATCGCCTCGAGACGAGCAGACTTGGCGCGCTTCAGCCCTTCTTGTGAGAGCTTGATGGCTTCCGCCTTGGCTTTCTCAGCCTCGCTCTGCACGATCGGCAGGTACTTCTTCACGTGCGGGTCCGCCGCCTCGCGGACGTTTGCGAGGATCGGGTCCACAGTCGCTGCGAGGTTCTCTGTGTAAAACTTGTCGGTCGTGTCCACCACGGTCTTCTTGGTCGACTCGAACGTGTCCACGACCTTGTTGAGTGTGCCAGAGCTCTGTTCAGCTTGCTCGCGGAGCACCGCGACCGTGTTGCCAGCGACGACGACGCCTTCATCGTAGTACGACGAGAGTAGCGCGGAGAGCGAGATCTCGGTCTCCTTCGACTCGAGCTCCGAGCGCAGCGCCTCGTTGCTCTTTCGCGATAGCTGCACGTCCTTCTCGAGCGTCTTGACCTTCGCCGCGTACTGGCGCAGCTTCTCGCGTGCCTCCGAGACTTCCGAGTCGCGTGTGAGCACGATCTCCTTCTGCTCGGCGAGGTCCTTCTTCAGCGTCCCCAGAGTCTCTTCCAGCGACTGCACCTGCGCGTCGAGGTTCTGCAGCTGCTCGCGGTGGTTGCTCTCGGCGTCCTCGAGTTTCTTCTCGAGCAGCGCGACGGTCTTGTCCGAGTTGGACTTGGTGTTGCGCAGCAGCGTCATCGTGGAGAGGTGGTCCGTGTGCTCCTTGTCGAACTTGGTCTCGAGCGCCTTCTTCTCCGTCTTCCATTCCTTCGTCGCAGCGTCGAGGCGGGAAGCCACGTCCGCATTCGAGAGCTCGAGCGCGCTGATCTTCTGCTCAAAGCCCGTCACAACCGATGGCGCGATGCACGTCTCCTGGGTCTGCTCTTGCCCCTGCGCGGCGGCGGTGGCGGCGCACGTGGCGGCCAGCAGCAGCAGCGTCCATCGCGCGAGTCGTACCATTACGGATCTTGTTGGGGGGTGAGGGGGGATCTGTGTGCTGAATGAGCGAAGCTCGAAATGAACTGCCACGTCGCTCGCTCAATCAAAATGAGCTTTTCCTCCTCTTTTTCTGAGGGATCAGTGATAGAGAAAGTACGGTACTGTAGTTTTGCTACACACGGTTCTTAAATGCATCTGATTGGTCAGATACATAATAGCCAATCATGCGCGCGTATTTTGCCGATTTCGAGGTTTTATGTCTTGTTGAAGCCATCATTTCGAGGTTTTTACAACAATTGAAATGCCCGCAAAAAAGCGTCTTCAAGTGGAAGACACTTTCTCTGACAAGAGCTGCTGCTGGCTCTGCTGCTGCTGCTGCTCCACGTGCACGTGGATCTCGCCGCTGCTTAGCGGTAGCAGCTCGGTGCCATGGCCCCTGTGCAAGGAAGAAGGCATTACATGCGTGCGCGTGAGAGAGCCTGATCACAAGAATATACTAGAATATGAAGGTTCACAAGCGCACTTCTCACCTGGCGACTGGTGCGAACGGCTTGGTCTCGTGCAGGTTCGCGAGCGCGTCCACATACGTCTTGGGCTTGAGGAACGTCGTTGCGCCGATGATTACGTCGCGTTTTTCAGCTGCACGCACTTCATAAATGCTTCGGAGCTAAACTCACACGCGTGTGTTACATACAAATCAGTGACGAGTAAATGCTTTCAGTACCAAGTATTTGTGCACACTTTACCTCTGAGTACGCGCACCCGCCGGCGACGAACACAATCATCTTCTCGCCAGAGAAGCCTTCTTTCTCAGATCCGCCGTCGGGTTTTCCATTCTTTGCTTGCGGCTTCCTATTGTTGATTACATTTCACAAACAAACATGAGTGGACACAAATCGACTATGACTCACAATCACAGGTACACCCACTTTCGCAGCGAGATGGGTCCGATCTTCTTCTTTGCATCGTCACCAATATTGCCTGTGTGCTGCAGCGGCGGCGCAATGATGAACGGGTACTCGTGCTCGTCTAGCGTGTTCTTGAGCGCCTTCTCCACCATGGACTTGAGCTTCGGGTCGTACCGCGCGTTCGAGTACTCGGCAGCGGCGGCTTTCTTCGTCGCTTCCTTGAGTTCGTCCGCAGAGATGGAGCTGTTACCGTTCTGCTTATAGAGTGCCGGTCCCGCGAGATGGCGCATATTGAGCAGCGCAGTGTCGTATTTCTTGGAGAGACATGCCGCTTGCATGGTCTTGTTCTTCTCTGCGTCCTTCATCGCGTCCTGCGTGAGCGCAAAGATCGCAGCCGCACGGAAGCGGTCGCTCTCCGTGAGCTTAGGGTCTCTCATGAGGTCTTCGAGCTGCTTTGCGATCGCGCTGTGCTTGAGCTTTTTGCCGGAGTCGTCCACGCCAGTCGCCATCGACTGCTCCAAGTTGGAAGCGTCCAGCAGACTCGTGGACGTGAACACCTCCATCGCCTTGCCTGCAAGGAACAAGTGCTGTGAAAGTTTGCCGAGTAGCTCGCGGTACTCTGGCAGCTCACGGAGAGCTGCCGCCATGGATTGCAGATCCGTGCTCTTGCCTTTGCCCAATGACGACCCGGCTTTTGAGGCCGAGAGTGCAGTCATGCGCTTTCCGATCTCCTCACTGACTTTCGCGATGTGCGTGTGCCGAAACTCGACCCAAAGCTTGTCATTCTCATTGAGGAACGCTGTCTTCATGACCGTCCCAGCGTTTGTCTCGGCTGGGTACGTGATCTGCTCCTCGTCCACGTCAAGCAGGTCGTAAACCATTGCCTGGAAGGTGCTCTCGTGGATCAGTGGCGCGATCGTGTCTTGACCGCGGTCGACAAAGAGCAGTGTGCCTCGGTTCGGCGCGTACACAAACGAATCGTTCTTCGCCACGAACTCGTTCATCTTCATCTGGAACATCTGCGCCAGCTGCTCCATGCGCGGCTGGTCCGCCTTGTATCGAATGTACGGGTACTCTTCCAGCGTCGTACACACAGAGACCAGCTTCTCACTGATGTTCTTCATCATTTGTGCAGCGTCGTCTTTCGTCGCGACTGGCGAGTACATGTGGTGGAATGCGCTGTCCATGTCGAACGAGAACGCGCACTTCTCGAGCGCGAGAAAGTCCACGTTCACTTCCTGGAGCGCCTTGAGTCTTTGCACCAGCAGCGGGTGGTTCTTCAACTCTGCGAGCACGTCGTCGTCTGCATGTGAGAGGAAGAACAGATACACGTCGCAGTACTTGGGTTTGCTCTCGTCTGCAAAGTCCGCCGCCATCTTGCGGATCGCTTCCGCCGTGGGTGCGATGAAGTACACGACGTTCATCTCTGGAAAGGGCTGCCGGTTGAGCTCGAGACGCTCGATGATGGACACACCGCAATCCGTGAGGTCGCTCATGCGCACCGCGTACGAGAGGATGCGTGTCGTGCGGTCGTCCACCACGAGCACCACCCAGCCGCGCGTGAGCTGCGTCACGTGCTTGACCATCTTCATGAGCACCTTGTCCTGCACGATCTTGCGCAGGTGCACGTCGTGGGAGCTAGCCACCGTTGCACCGCTACCACTACCGCCGCTAGCGCTCTTGCTCTGCATATTTGCTGCTGTAGCTGTAGCTGCTCGCTTCGTTCTTTCTCGCCTTCAAACTGAGCTATTCGCGTGTGTGGCATCTGTGTCGTTTCGAGTCATGGTGTCGCCTATCCTAATTTCAGCATCCCTCCTGAACTCAGAAACGTCGAATTTAACTGGATAGATTCGCGCGAACTTAATGAAGTCGTTTTGTTTTTGTTGTTTTGGCGGGAAGTGCAAATTGCAATCGCGCCATTTTTGCGAGTGGAGAGAGTTTGCTTTTTTGCGGTGGTCAATTGACGGCGCGTGAACAGCAACAAGTAGCAGGACAGGAGAAGCAACGCAGCAGCAATCATGCAGAACGTCGGCAATCAACGTCGCGAGGTGCAGGGTATGCGCCATGGAGGCATCTCCATGCTCTCGATGTACAACGAGCCGCCGCTCGTGGAGGTGTCGCTTGAAGACTTTGAAGAGTTCGCCATCGACCGCTTGCACGGTACGAGCTCGTGGAGATTAACGAAGCGGACGCATTTGCTAGTAACTATAAGACCTGAAGAGCTCACATGCTTTTATTTGTTTGTGTCGTGGAACGCGTAGTGCTGAAGGCTGTGGAGAATTTTCGCCTGCGCAGCGTGACCATGAAGGATCGCGAAGTGCGACTCGACAAGACGTTGAACAAGCACTTGCCGCTGCGACCGGCTGTGCCAGGCAACCCGAAACGAGCAGAAGAGGATGTGGTGCGTTGTATATGATTTAATGTAGTGTGTGATGGTCTCGTCGAGGGTCTTAGCTGGTTACGTCTTTTGGTATGGCTGGCTGATACACAGGCGAAAGATGAGCTCTCTCATTTCTTCCTGCGCATGGCGTTCTGCCAGACCGAAGAGCTCCGTCGATGGTTCCTCTCACAAGAGAGCACGCTCTTCAGGTACCGTCTGGACAAGATGTCGCGAGAGGAGAAGCTTCACTTCATGAAGACGAACGGGCTCTCGTACCAAGAGGCGACTCAAAAGGAGATTGAGCAGCGACAGAGCAAGCTCAAGGCGGTGCGAGATGCAGGAGTGCTCGACATCAAGCTGAAATTGCTCCCGCTCACGGCATACTTCAAGGTGCCGTTCACAGAAGCCCTCGATTTGGTATGTTCTTCTGTTCGATCGCACTCAAGGTGGTGATCATTGGGCACTCACTCGCAATTCCCGTTTCTGTAGGTTGGAACACGCCGAGTGTATCTGGAAGGCGGTGTCGCGTATGTGCCATTCGACCATGTCGTGTCGATCTTGCACTCTGCATTCCGCGCTAACGTAAGTCGCAGCATCACGCTTTCTGTACTCCATGCTGTCGCTAACTAATTCCCTTTCGTTGACAATGAACAGCTCTCGAAGCAACTGGCAGCCGCGTTCCGCAAGTACAACCGCTCGCTTATCAGCAAAGACGACCGTCTCGCGCCTGTTCTCTCAAACCTCGCGAAGCACCACATCGACGCGGACTACTCGGTGCAGGCCGCGAACGTGTCGGCCGACCAGATCACACCGGACATGGTCGACGGGCTTGCGGCGACGTCAATGCCGCTCTGCATGCGCTCGCTGCACAAGGCGCTCAAGGTGAACCACCACATGAAATTCGCCGGCCGCCAACAATACGGACTCTTCCTCAAGGCCATCGGCCTGCAGCTCGACGACGCGATCGCGTACTGGCGCCAGGAGTTCTGCAAGAAGATGTCGGTGGACGATTTCAACAAGAAGTACGCGTACAACATTCGCCACAACTACGGCAAAGAGGGCAAGCGCAAGGACTACACGCCGTACAACTGCATGCGCATCATCACGGGCGAGCCACCCAAGACGGGCGAGTACCACGGCTGTCCGTTCCGCCACTTTGAGGAGGAGCACCTGAAGAAGGCTTTGCAGGGCGTCCCGGAGGCCGAGAAGCAGGAGATCGTCGCGCTCGCGCAGGCCAAGCATTTCCAGATCGCATGCAAGAAGCACTTTGAAGCCTCGCACCCCGGATCAGACGCCGACGTGATGATCAACCACCCGAACGGCTACTTTGATGAGAGCCGCAAGTACTATGCCGCCAAAACCAAGGGTGTGACCGTCTCCGCTGGTGCAAGCTAGTGTTGTGGGACTGTTGAGGTGTGGTTGACTTTGATTTTTATATGAAAGTTGACTAGGCTATCGCGCGCATGCATGCTGTTGTTGATACATTATGGAAACCAGAGACAGCTACTCGTGTCTTCTTCCTATTTACTCCATGTCAACTGGCTCAGCTACCATGTCGGCGTTCACCACTTCGCGCATATACTTTCGGATCGCAACGTCGGCGAACTTGCGGAAGATCACCTGAATGTGAGCCCAAACGGCCAACATTGTTAGAATAGGAGATGCAGAATGAATATTGTGAAGCCACGACAACAACAGACTCACCAAGCGCACGAGGCGCCTGTCGGAGCGGAAGCTTTGCACGTTTGCCTCGCTTTTCGCCTGCTCCGCTTCCGCCTCGCTTTTCTCGTCCGGGCCGCGAGCTGCATACAAATACAGCAGAAAAGGGCATTAGCTGTGATCTGACTACAAGCAGTTTTGTCCAACGGTGGAGCAATTCTCTAACGTACTTGGTCGCACGGGGAGCAGCTTGGGGCCACCGAGGACCTGGAGCATCTCAAAGAAGTTCGCGATGCCTTCGGGCGACGTCATGTACTTGGCGTCCACAACAAACGATCCGCGGCGGTACTGTCATGTTGTTAGTACGGACAGCAAAAGTGAGTCGTGAACACTACGAGAGATTGCAATGAAGCATCATCAAACATGGGCGTGTATGTGCCAGCAATGCGCACCTGGAGCGATTTCTCAAAGAACATCTCGGCGCTAATGCGGCCGTCGCGGTAGCCAGTCTCCTGGAAGTGCTTCACCTGCTTCATGATCGCGCAGAGCACGATGTCGTACGAGCCTTTCACACGCGCCTGCAGGCGGAAGAACGACATCACCTCTTCGTCCGACAGCTGGAAGACCCTGGCGATCGACCATACAGTTTCAATCATGAGCTGCTGGTTGTACATGAATTGTTCGCATGTCCACGTACCGCATCTTGCCGGCCTCGTCCAGCCGCTTCCACCACTCCATGAAGCCTTTCAGGTGTATGTCCGCGAACTGCTTGTAGCTCTTCATGTCGTCCTTCATCGCCACGCGCAGGCGCGCGCGTTCCGTGAGGATCTCTTCGTGGATGAAGCTCGGCCACGGCGAGAACTGCTCTTTCTTCTCATCGTCTGTCTCTGCGGTATTTCACATGAAGATAATAAGCTTGACGTATAGACAGCACATTGTAGCAACACGTGCAGCTCACCCCAGTCCGAGCACTTGTCGGCAAACGACGCCAGGTCCATGATCGCATGCGTCACACCGCAGCAGCTACAGCCGCCCTATGCACCCACAGACACACCAACACCATGCATTAGCATTAACAACCGCGTTTCATAGACCACCACTATCGTGTGTGTGCAAGCAATCGTTCATTGCGCACCTGGTTGACGTATTCGAACATAGTGCGGTCGACGACCCAACAGTCCTCGTACTTGCGCATCGCGTCTTCTCTTTCTCTCTCTTTGTAGCTCTTGCGCGTGTTGCTTGACGGGTAAGTTCGCGAATGCGCAGAGCGACGTCGGCTGTCTGTCTGTTGGCAGGCAGGTCGGCTGGATGGATGGATGGATGTCCACTGGCCCCACTGATCCTGCGTCTGCAGAGAGTGAGTCCACTTGGCCTGATGTGATGTAGCGGTGCTCCTTCAATGGCAAATGACAAATAGGCAGGGCACACACGCATGTGCGAGTGGGAGGGGTGCCTGTGAATAAGCAGGGCTGAACGTTTCCGAAACCTTCCACACGCGCGGCATTCTCTTTCGATATTTCAGCATGCTCGTGCAATATGGACATGTCGCTTTGGAAATGGCTTCATGACAGTAGGAAGAAAAGGGTGAAACGCCGTTGATGCAAAGTTGCCGTAACTCATAATGTTGCTCTAAGGAGTGGGTTGCTGAAACAATACGTTGCGCATTGTTAGAGCAACTTTACGCCGGATCAAGGAAGCTGGCCCTATATGTTGTGAAAACATTTAAAAACAACCTTCACTCACTAGTTTGTCTGCCACCAGAAACGCCCTATCCATTCCGCGAGGGGAAGAAGATGGCTTGCACCAATTGTGCTTAGTATTAGTTGCTGCAGCATCTCTCACCTGACCAAGTGCATTCGCGTTCGCGTACATTAAATTTAAAGCTCTACAAATGTTGTGCTCTTCCCCCTTTGTGGTTGATT
>JALBZD010000057.1:0-77019 GCA_038050675.1 Globisporangium cylindrosporum | reverse complement strand
TCTCAGCGTCTGACCGGGAGACGTCTAAAAAGTCTCTGAAGAAGCTGTTGGATCTGCTGTCCAGTGTGAAGCATTCTCTCGACATATGCAATTGGAATATTTCGTATTCCGATTTAGCTGACTTAGTGTTGCAGGCAAAAAAAATCAAAGTTCGAGTAGTCACAGATAGTACGCAGGCAGGGCAAGGCTACTCGAAGGTCCAGTCGCTGATCGACGCTGGCATCACGCTCAACATCCTTGACAACACAAATTGGAGTATGCATCACAAATTCTGCGTTCTCGACAGCAGAATAGTCCTGAATGGATCATTCAACTGGAGCGAGCAGTGTTCAAAAATATGGAGAACATCATCGTGACATCAAGCCCCAAGTTGATCCGGAAGTTCCAGCAGGAATTTGCGAGGATTGTGAAGTTGAACCTCAACCAGTTCAAAGGTGACACCGAGCATGCGATGGAGCTGTGGTTATTTTATAAATGCAAACATGCGTGCACGTTTCTCTCTCATTGAATCACAATTCGGGAAGTCGCAACAATACCACACGTAAAGATAATGCATGACACAAAGTTTGGTTAGCACGTGGTTGACAGTGAACCTGACGAATGACCTCAAGATCGAAGCACTTTAGTCGTGTCCTTACCGGCGCGGCTTGGCTGGCTGACGAGGTTGGCGTATGCTTAGAGGCTCATGGCGGGATGGATAGCTGGAAGGGTGGTTGGGTTGGAAGCGGTGATGCTGTGAGACTTGATCATAACTTGGGGGATGAGAAGAGATCTGGAGCTGGAGTGAAGGAGTGTGGCAGTTGTCCTCAAAGAGGGAAGAACGAGGTCGGTGGGAGAATTCAGCAACTCATCCTCGTGGACAAGTAGGAGGCTCGCAGGGGGATTGGTTGCTCATTCGTGACTTTCCTGCGTTCGCATGATGCGTTCGCAGTCATAATACAGCACCTTGAAAAAGTTCAACGGCATTTCGATTATTTTGCTTTGTTTACCAAATCGATCTTGCAAATTTCACGTGCGACTACAATCACAAGCAATTGAGATGATACTCAGACGCAGCATACACTCTGTTTCCCGCCACCACACATACCTTCGTTGCTCCTCCGACCTTATTTCCAACTCTTGCTGCTTGGTTTACCTGATGAGCAAGATGTTCATTCGTCGTTCATTTGGATTTGCCCAACGCCCAACACATCACATCACACCAGCCACTGCCGCCTGTGTAAAGCAACCAACCCAAGATGCACAAGGGCAGTCACCATCTATATCTGGTCCCATTTTGATATTTGACAGTAGGGCTCTGTTTGCTAGTTTAGTTCCTACCTGTGCTCCATGTGTGTGAAAAAAACTCATGGGGCTGCTTGAAAAATGATTTCCTCACATTTGACCCAAAAAGCTGCGAAATTTCACGATTCGCAGCAGTGCGCGTCGTTTCGGTTCTTGAGATGCTCGCGCTTATCCATCCATCCGGGCGCAGCTTGTCTTGTCTGCATTGGCATTGCTCACAACTGCCTGTCTGTCTGTCGGTTTGACTTACTTACTCGAAGAGCTCTTTCTGACTTGGTGATGAGCGGAGCTTTTGACTCACGCTTGAGGCGAGTTACCGTCCCACTCTCCCATGGTACAGTATATTATTAACTTCAGCTTCGAACTGAACCTGCAAAAGAGTTCAGAGCTCAGAATGGCGCCACGTCCCATCAAGACGGAGCAGCATTGCGCCATTGTTATCCACAATTGAACGACTCGACGTGTGTTTGGTGGTCATGGATGGATGCGGATATGTGTGATCCTGTTGGACAAATACGATGACTATCTTAAGAGCCCCCAAGTGGAGCTGTTGGACGTCGAGAGATCCGATTGCGCAACCACGTCTCTTACCAATATGCACGAGCTTGCCTCGCGCACGCCAGTGCAATGGATTACGACATTCGCGCACGCACGCATGAGTTGGTTCCGTCAGTCAATCAACTGGATAACACTGTATTTACGACTCTTTTTTTCTCGATTGTTGGTTTTGTGTGCAGCTTGTTGATAGATGGATGGACGCTCGTGTGTTCACTCGTATTCCTCGTCCGCTCTTGGATTTGTAGCGCTTCGTTGTGGCTTTAATAGTGTTTAACAGCTACACCTCCGCAGCGAAAGAGCTCGCAATGCTCGTGTTCGCCTTCGCGCAGCTATCGCATACGCGTGACGGCTTCTTACTCGAGCTGTACGCGAGCGTCCACTTCCTCTTGGAGCACGTGCCGCACACAAGGCATCCGCAGAGTCTAGATGAACAAAGTTGATGACATCACCATCCAGTCAGAGCGTCAGCCAGTCAATTCAAGAGACTAAAGTCATAAACAAAGTCGCCAAGAGACCATCAACACAATTGTAAAATAAACTCACCTGCAGTGATGACGAGGTCGGTAGACTGCAAACGGGTGGTGGCATATCGTGCACACATTCGAGACTTTGTTGAACATGAACACTGGCGCGAGCGTCGCATTGTTGATGCTTCGACGGCGCATGTCGACCATGTTCGGCATCGCATTCCCCGATATGCAGTGCGTCAGCGCGCGCAGCCACTCCTCTCGCTCGGGGTGCGTCTGCGCTTCAAAGATGTATGTCTTCTTCACGCCTCGGATCTGTCAGTGCACGAAGAAGATGTTGAGTAAGTCACCAAGCAAGCAGCATTCAAAAATAGCATTCTATCTCACTCACCTCGTCCTGGAAGAACACCAGTCGGAAGAAAACCATTTCTCGCATTGGGAAAGTCTCGCAAAGCTCGATGCTGATCGACTCATCCGGTTGTGCAGCCTTGAATGTCGTCGATAGTGACAGGTTCTGGAGTGTTAGCGAAATCCACAGTCGCTGCGGACGCCGTCCGTCTTCACTGGACACATTCAGCCACCCATTCTTGATCACAAAGGCGCTCTCCAGCTCGTAGTCGCTTGAGAGTTCGTCTTCATTCAGCAATAGCTCGGATCGCACACTCGCTCGCCGCGCTGAGGTGGGGCCACGCAACGTTCGAGCGATGCTTTCGCGAATGCTCGCTGTCCAGGTTAGTTTTTCTTCTTCCGACTCCGTGAGCAAAATGAACGACTTGAGCGGCGAGAAGAAGTAGAATGCGCTGCAGAGAGAAATTATCCAGAGTCACAGCAACACATTGATGAGATAAATAGTCTGTGCCGACACTCTGTTAAGTTCAGAATCCGTTTCACAGCATATCCACTTACTTTTGTGAATTCGTTGTCCCGGCGACAGCGTTGATCACTGCGGGGATCGACTCCGTATCATCCGACACCTTGCACTCCCACAAGTCAATCAAGCGGAACTTTTTCTTCTGAAGACCACCTCCTTGACGACCATACACGACCGCTAGAATATCAAAATAACAGATTATCACATCAGAGTCAAACCAAATGGTCAAAGCAGTCGCAGGCACCAGACTAATTATCACACACCGTCTTCCAGGAGTACAAAGTAATACTTCTGAACTTTGCTTCGGCAGACTTTCCGCAACGTCCCTTCTTTCACAAACCGCTTGCCGCGCAGATCGATGCCGACTTTTGCACCAATTTCTTCGATTTTGCGCGCATTCTCTCGCCTTGCAATGATTTCTTGGATCTTGTATGCGACCAGATTCACACTGTTGATCGCTGCTTGCAGCGGCGCGTAGTCGATGTGCTCGGAGGATGTACTTTCCAAAAGCTCCTGAAGCAGCATCTTGTAGCGCGGGATCCGTTCCATCGGCATGTTCAAATACGTACGAAGACGATTCACGCTAGCCTCTTCCGGCATCTCTTTCAAGAAACTCTCAAACTGGGGCGACTTGATCGCATTCAACGCGGATTCATGGCGGCTGGCATACGATGTGTACAGCTGGAACAATGGGGCGTATGCGTTGAAGATGGCACCCTACAACATACAGCCGCAGAACACAAATTTTGGTCAGCTCTCAATTTCTCAGAGAAGCACTGAAAGGATAAGCTGGCAGGGCAAACTTACTGCTCGGTGCACTTTTTCGTCCTCTTCTTGCGCTACAGTCTCTTCCAAATGCCGCGCCAGATGCTCCAAAAGTTGCTGATTCAGCGTACATATTTGGTCGATGCTGCTGAAAAAGATCGCCATATCTGCATCCAACACCAAGATCTTCTGCATTTGACTGGTTCCGCTTCTTGGTTTACTATCAGAAGCCGACAACGACGTTCCAGATCCACCTCCGAACCTGCGGATCGTGCTCACGTTCTGAATGCTGCTGTTGCTTAATGCACGCTGGGAGAACGCGCCATTTGCTGCCGCAGAAATGCTACTGCTTGCACTCCCCCCAAAAGGATGTAGCAGCGATTTCTTGTACTTGCTTTGCCTCCGACGATACAACTTCTGTCCCTCCAGCTGGCGAAGCAGTAGCGGCTGGACGAAAATGCGAATGCATTCGCCAAGGCACATGACGTAGCTCTCCTCTGATCGAATGATTTCCTTAAGAATTTGCAGTCTTCGATGCTCCTGTTTGGCAGTTTCGTCGAAAAAGAACCCACCAGCGTCTGATTGTCTCCCACTCGCCATCGCAGCTCCAACACTGTTCACTCGATCGATCGAAACCAGCAGCGCAGACTCGGTCACTCGTGAGCGTCGCATTCTGTGCAAAGCCTTGTCAGCTGTTCGCTGAATCGCTGCTGACCAAGCCGCCTCATCCTCATACGAGCTGCCGCACAGGATCCATCCATTTGCGTCGCTCAGCGGTTTTGACAAGCTGTGCATACTTGCTTCGCTGCTCAGCGTGCTGGCTGAATCTCGGTTCCGCACAACATCGCCGAAGCGGGTCACTGCCTGCTTCAATGGCGACATCTTGGTCATAATCGTGCTTGTATGTGGCACGTCGGCGTATGCGTCCTCAAGAATCGCGTCGGCATCGAAGAAATCCGATGTCGAGATCTGGAAACAAAACTGGTTCTTTTGTGAGCGGCTGTCGGAACGATGGATCACGATCGCCCCCGCCAAGTCGAGCGTGTCGGTACAGCACTTGGGGTTATTTCCGCTCTTCGAGGCGACAGTGTACTGCTTCAGAATTCCTGCTTTGAGCTCGAAATAATGCTCCGACCACTTGTTCCATCGCTTGCGTCGTAGGACACCCCTGAACTCAATCACGCGAGACAGCCAATGAAACGCCGCTTTCTTGACCAGGTCGAGTACTTTATAGCATGGGTTGCAAACGCGTTCCTCACGCGCACTGTCTCCAACAAAGAGGATGGAACGCTTGCCCGAGCAGTTTCCACACACCACAGCTCCACAACGACGGCAGTGGTGGCGTCGAAAATACAACTTGAAGGCGCTGTGGCAAATGGTGCACGAACCGACGACGGCATCCGGTACCCAAAGCGCGGCAGCATCAGCTGGGCCCTCGTTCGTAGTCGAGACAGCATCTTTCTGAGCATCCTTGATCGCATTCGAAATCACGTCGACCCACTCTGTTCTTGCTTCCGGTGTCGATGTAAACAGCACAAACGTTTTCTCGAGGCTCGTGACAAGAAACCCGCGATCCGCGCCAAGACTTTTGGTTTCCAGAAGCGAGTCGTACGATGACGGTAGGTTGCATTTCACGCCCACTGCTTTCGAGTTGAGATGCACAACGCGGCGGACTCGGTACCCACCCGTGATTAGAACGCCACTGTAGAGCAAGATGTCGTTGAACAGGTGCAGCATCACTTCCTCCTGTCTCTTGGTCGACATCTTGATGAGCTTCCCAGACTTGATGAGTCGCCGATCCAGAGTGAATAGTGAAAGCTGGCCGACAAACTGCTTCTGCGTTTGAAGGACAGTTTCCAGATTCTCTTGATGGCGCACCGTCTCGTTGATGAGTGAAGCCGCAAAACTGACACCATTCACCGCCTCGCTGATGAACTTCTCATCTCGATGACCCATCTGGGTGTGCTTGTACACACGTTCGAGCAGGAGCTTGTACCGCGGAATGCGCTGGATCGGCATGATCAAAAAGCTCTCGAAGTTCTTCGTCGACCCGCTTCGTACGCGACAGTTTTCAAGAAAAGTCGAAAACCCCAAACGTGTGTCTTGCGCATAATTGCGCAGCAGCTCCGCCACACCTTCGTAGTCCTTTGCATAGCCGGCGTACAGCTTGAAGAGCGGCGCATATCGGCAGAAAATAGCTCCAATCCCTTCCGCAGCTGCCACCGGACTGCTGCTGTTGTTGCTGCTGCTCAAATTCTTCTTTCCGGATCCTGGGGAGTCATTCAATGCTGACCGCTTCTCCACAATGTCGGTCAAGTCATTGAGCAGCTTGGAGTTGAGCATGACCAATTGCCGCAAGTTATTGAAAAACACCGCGATCTGCGCGTCCTCCATAATCGGGTGTTTGTTGTCCTCGAGCGGCACAATGTAGTAGTCATGTAGCGTACGGATATCGCGCACGTACGTCTTCTCCGTCGACCAGATCTCTTCGATGACCTTGGTGCGAATGCGCTCGTTCTTCGCGGCTTCATCTTCTTCAGCCTCGACTTCATGGTCCATTTGGTTGTCGCCGTCACGCGAGGCATCGTCGCTCGACGGACTTGTGATCTGCAACTGGAACGTTTTGCGCCGCATGGAAGTCGTCTCGAGGTCCTTCGGGTCAAAGAGGATGATCCCCGGACGCAAGCAGACAGCGCCATTCACGTGCATCATCTTTTCTGGAGATGGCTCCTGCTGCTGGTTGTTGTTACTACTGCTGTTGCTGCTGTTTGTGTGGAGAGCCAATAGATCGTTGCGTTCTTCCTCTGGACACAGCTCCGCGCTCTTCTCGCACTTCACGAGACCTGTCGATGCTGGAAGCGATCTATCAAGTCGTAGAAGATGTACAGACAAGTGTAGGTTAGAATCACAAGTGAGGTAGACAGATAGACGGCGTCGGGCAGTTTGATAGAAGATCTATGAGTCAGTTCAGACCCCCGCACATGCGCGGTGCCACCTCAATAGAGACAGACGCGCTCGACTTCCGCAGTGTAATGCGCAAAGCAAAGTGCATCTTTCTGGTTTCACTCATTTCACACATTACGCAACGCAGTGTGGAGTCATCAACCCACATACACAAACAGCAAGCGTATACATGTGCATCCTTATGCGTTCGCTTCGCCACATACCGTAAACCCAGCGCCTCGGTCGCGCGCGTTTCTTCGCGCTTGAGCTGCTGCTGCATCTGGTTGTTGACTCGCTCGCTGCTCATTGTTGATGTGGAGGACCACACTGCACCTCCTCTGAGTCTTTACTTCGTCTTTCTTGCTCGATGAGTTCGATATTACAAATAGATAGAGAGAGCTCTGCCTGCCTGCCTGCCTTCCTGCTACTGTCGTTGGACGATATAAAATGCGCGGGATGAAGCGGCGCGCTTTCACTCACTCACAGACGCTGATTGGGGGTAATGCGAGCGAGGTGTCTGCCTGTCTGGTGACTGATGAGTGAATGGGGAGGAACGCGGTGCCTGTGCGCGAACGGGTGTCTCTCTCGATCCTCCGCTGCTTTTAAGCGTGCTGGACGCACTCACTTCTCCTCTGGTCACTCTATGAGTGCCTCCCAGTCTTCTGGTCTTCTGATCGCTCGCTCACTCGTCGTGGGTCGTACGCAGTTCTTCTTTATTTCGCTCGCTCTCGTTTCCGTCATGCGCAGCTCCGTTTCTTCGACCTTCCGCCGCTTTCGTTCGTTCATTCGCCGCATTTCCTTCCAGCGAATGCGCGTCTTCTGCTCCTTTTCCTTCCACATTCCTGCTTTTTGGTTAAATCTTTCACGCGAAAAGTTCAAAAAGGGAAACAAGTATCTTATATTGAGGGCTATCACTTTATAAAGGTGCAGCCGTAATACTGTTTAGGATTATATACCAATCGTGAAAGCATTCATTCATACAGGTTTGATTTTTGAACTGGAAGTGGCGGGAGGTTGAAGTCAGGCGAGGCGACATGTAGCTTCAGTCGTGGATCTCGTTTTTAAAAGGAGGGATGACGCGTTGCCACGCAACATGTTTTTTCTGGCTTCACGCGGCTTCCTTCACGTTGATGCGGGACGCCAATGATCCGATCGTTTCGAAGAACGCGTCACAGCTCACGCGAATAAAAGTGTTCCAGGCAGCATCGCAATTGATGGCCGAGAAGACGAGACGGTCGGCGTCCACAAGAAATCTTACGCTTACGACCAGCAAACGGCTAGTGACTGAGCATGCGGTCACGCGATTACATGCATGGCAGCCTCGTGTGCACGGAGTGTGCAGCCGTGTGGAATTATTATTAACAACACTAGTTGATAATACCACACAGCAACTGAACGAAAAGCATAGAATGAGGCGTAGCGTGCTGTCGATTGTATCGACTGAATTTTCATTCATCCATCCATAGTGGTTTGTTTGCAAGCAGGCAACGCACGCTGGAAGACACCCCAGCGGCTTGGCTTTGGCTTTGGCTTTCTTCCAGCATCATCGCCATCGTGCGCGTGCGTCGTGCGCTTAGTCGTGCTTGGCCTTCTTGTCGCTCGCGACGGCGGCGCTGGTGTCCTGCGACGCAAGACGCTTGAGCGTGAGGTGGCCAAACGTGAGGTTCGCCGTGCCGAGCACGGCCAGGTAGCCGAGCGTGCGGAACATCGTGAGCTCGAGCCAGTACCAGCCAAAGAGCGCGAAGATCGCGCCGAGCGATGCGAGGAAGCCCGTGCCGAACACAAACACCGAGCCGCGGAAGAGCTTGCTGATGTTGAGCTGTAGCTTGAGCACGAAGAGCACGAAGACAGCAAGCGGCACCTGTGGAGGGAAGGAAGGATACGATTGCCATAATCGAACAATATTAGCCCCATCGCATAGTTTTGACACACAAGAAGGTTGAACCAGAGCGAGAGGGCACAACAGCGACGAATCGACAATGGCGCTCTTCAGTTTTGTTTGCGGGTGTCTGTTACGTACCAGCACAGCACCGGTGAACGCGAGCGAGACCGTGACGGGTGGACGCGGGTCCTGCTCGCGCATCACGTGCTTGATCTCTGGCAGCGCCTTGAGCGTCGTGTCGCTCTCATGGAGCAGGTGCTTGGCATAGAGCGGCGAAGGCACTGGCGGCGGCGCGGATGCCAAGAGCAGGTCAAGCTCACCGAGGTCCCAGACGATCGATTTCTATGGAGATATAGAGGGTGCATGGTTTAGGTTGTATCCACATATCCGTTTGAGGCTTCACTTCATCAAGATTCCCCAGTTGCGAAAAAGAACACGCGAGGAAACAAAATATAATAAAGGGGACATTACCTCGAACGTCGGGTCACCGAGGATCAGCTGGAGCTTGTAGGCGCCGGACTTGTAGCCAAACTTCTTGCTGAGCGACGCGAACTGGAGGAAAACCGAGTGGGCCTTCTTCTTGTCCGCCGTGAGCACAAAGTACGTGTCGACCTTCTCCTTCGTGTGCGTGAAGCGCAGGAACGCCTGGTGGGCCGCCACGGGCGACTTGTCGTGCTTGTGCTGCAGCTTCACCTCCACGCGCAGAGCGTCGCCGGAGCCAGAACTGAACTCCTGCTTCTCGATCGTCTCACCAAGCGTGAGCGCGAGACCGTTCAGCTCAGCGCTCGCCACGGCAACTGGGACAGTGACCTATTCGGAATAAAATAATTAAAGACACACATCACATGAAACGCCAATGAGTCTTCCCGTGTCGTTCTTGCACTGGGTCGATCTGACCACCAGCACAGCACAAAGGCACCAGCACTTTAATATCAAGGGAAGCAAGCACACACGCACACACCTTGAGCTGGAGCACCTCCGAGACCGCTTCGGCGCCTTCGCTGGCGGCAGACACCTTCAGCTTGTACATGCCTGCGACGAGCTTGTTGGCACCATCTAGCGCAGCGACGAACTTGCCTCCGTTGCCAGCGACTTTCTGTACATGCGTTCATAACAACAGTGAGCATGTGAGAGAAAGAAAACAGTGGGGGGTATCCAATAGAATCCCCCCTCCACCTCTTTCTAAAGCCCTAAGAACAACAGACAGCTTTCCACACACAGCAACAGCAGCAGCAATCACGCGCACGCCATAGCCACACACATCCACACAAACACGTACCAAGTTGGAGAGGACAGCCTTGCCCGTCGTGTCGACCAGCGTGTCGATCGTGATCTCCTTTACGTCTGGTTGAGTAGGGGAGACCACGATAGCGAGCTCCAGCGCTTTCTTGGAGAGCGCGATCTTGCTGGACTCGAGCGAGATGCCGAACGCCGCGGCCTGGGCGGCGCCGGCCACGAGGGCAGCCATGGCCGCTGCGCGGATCACCATCGAGCGCAGAGACGTCATGCTGTTGCTACTGGTTCTTGTCTTGTGCTTTACTGTGCGGAGATGGATGCAGAGAGAAGGGGAGGCGAGGTCGCTTTTGCCCTTGCCTTCCTGTCTTTGATTTAGCGCACTGCTGCATGTTTGAGATGCGATATGCTACGTGTTCATTTGCCAATCTTTGGACAGGATTTTGTCAAGAATGGACAGGATTTGTCAAGAATGGACAGGGCTTTGTCAAAAAAAAGACGAAGTCTTTTTTTTGACAATCGTGAAAATCCCACGTTGCGACAAAATGCATTTCAATAGTGAAGAAAGTGAATAGTATAGCGATTTGTATGCTTTGGCGGCAGCGCGCATTTTGGCACATTTAAATAGGGTGCCTCAATAGTGAATCTTACAGTTATTACACGAGAATAGGAAGGCGAATGAACCTTTCGGATTTATCGGAGTCCCTACATCATCTATAGTCGACATCAATGTGGCTTCGGCATCAACCTCCCGCTGAACTTGCTTTCTCGCGTGTGAATGAATAGATGGTAGAAGGGATGGGAGCGAGAGGAAAAGTGTACTCCACAGTCGAAGTACAGCATGCCGGCTCCACAAGACTAGTGATTCGCCAGTCTTGTACCACTGAAATTTGGCCAATGAAAAGGAGCTACGTACGTAGGCAACCCTGTGCAAACTCTGCTGCAACGGCTTATATCATTCACTACATTAATCACAGGCAGACTAACTCACACCGCACTTATTGGCTGACGTACTCATGGATCCACTGGCGGATGTGCTTGACCTCGGTCTCGCGCGCCTTCTTCACGGACTCAGGGTCGTCTGGGTGGCTGAAGAACAGGTCCAGGTGATGTGCGCCTTCCTCAATGGTCACGATCGAGACCCTGGAGCCCGCTGGCACGTGCTGCACACCGCCGCTGCTCCACGGATCCAGCATCCCGTTGCTGAACACGATGTTCGAGGCGAAGCGCAGGCTCGCGTCGCCGTAGCTCACGCGGATCCAGTCGGGGTCTGGCGTTGTCTGCCACGTCTGCTGGCAGTGCTCGGTGATCTGCTGCATCGAAATGGAGCGCGGCCAGAACATGTCGCTCTCGCCGTTCGAGTTGAAGTACGTCTCCTGCGGAAGCATTTGCGTGCACCACTGGAAGTCCCAGATGCCGTCAAAGTCTTCCTGGGACGGCAGCTTGAGACACGCGAGGTCCTTCGTCGCGTTGTTGAATACGTTGCCGGCGTCACGCAGAGCCGCGAGCAATTTGCCGTCGTCCACGCCGTCCTCGAAATTTCCCGCCAAGTGGGAACACGCTTCACGCACAGGCCACGCCGGCAAGTCAGCAGCGCCGCCAGTCAAGTAGCTGGACGGGTAGGGAAAGTTGCCCATCGCGAGGTTATCGAAGCCGAAGAGCACGAGCATCGCGACGCTCTCGCCCTCCGACTCGTGGGTCAGTGGGGAGCACAGACGGAAGATACTCGAGAGCTTCGCGCGTCCTGTTTCAGTTTTCGCCAGTTCAAAGATCTTAGGCCACGCCTTCTTCGCGTTCGGCACGCAGTTCTTGGCCGAGCCGGTCTCGGGTGATGCGTCGCGCGTCACGACCTTCCAGTAGTTGTCACCCTTCCACTCGGGGAAGCTCGGGAACCCGAAGATCGGCGCTGACGCTGCGATGGCGCCGTGCACGATCGACGGGTACTTCATGCGGAACCACGCCGAGAGCATGCCGCCATAGCTGCCGCCGAACGCGATCACAGGGTGGTCGGCAGCGTCGTGCTCTCTCTGCAAGAAGAAGATCAGCTCGGTGAAATCCGCCAGCGCCTGCTCGTGGTTCAGGTACGCGAGGTGGTCCATGTACTTGTCACCGAACGGCAGGCTCTTCCCGTAGTAGCGGTGCTCCGCGAACACGATGAGCGCGCTGAACTGCTCAGCGTTCTCCCACATGAGCCCCGTGTGGTTCGCGTAGAGCGTCACGTCGCCCTCGTTGCCCGTGTAGAAGAACACGGGTGCCTTCTTGTTGCTCGGGTCCCAGAACTGGTCGTTGATTAGGTAGCGCTGCTGGTACGTCGCGGTCCTGGACGAGTTGGCTTTCCCATCCGAGAGCCACGCAAAGTGGTCGACTTTCTGCTCAAAGTACAGCTCCGAGCAGTTGGACGCATCGGCGCGGAACTTTGGCACAGGCGCGTCGCCCGGGAGGTCGCCCGCCGCACCGAACGCGCTCGCCGGCAGATTCGCCGTCAGCTCCAGGTTCTGCGTGTGCACAAGCACCACGAGACCGAACGCGAACGCGACAATAGCGAACAGCGACACTCGCAGCGGCTGGCTTCTCGTCACTAAGCGCATGCGATTTGAATAAGAAGTCCAAAAAAATATAGAACCATCCTCATGAGCGTCACGTTCAACATGCATGCTCACGCAGATTCAACATGCGAATAAAAGCATCGTAATGAGAGCAACTGTATCTACGAACGTATCACAAGACGTACAGTTGACGGCCGACTGGATGACGGGGAAGCGGCGGCGCCAGCGCTGCGGGACGATGGACGGCGCGGACGCCGTGGAGAAGCCGCTCTCGGACGTCTCAAAGCTGTCGCTCAGCAGGCGCGTGGACTCAGACGCTCGCAGCGATCGCATGGTAGCGTTCCGTGTTCACGTTGGTCTCTTGGTCTCTTGTCGGGGGCGGAGTTGAGCAAGTGGGCGAATGAGAATGGGAATGAGACCGCGAGCCACTCACTCACTCACGAGGACGAAGACGACGAATGGAGGGTTGCTTCCTTCTTTTTCGAACCGCTCCTCTCATGCCTTTCACTCATTTTCGTCCCATTCATTCATTCGCTATTCAACGCACGCGGCTGACTGTGTTTAGCAAGAGTGTTTGAAGCGTTGCACACGCCGCCAATGCATCAAGACACGAAACGCCAATTTCCATTCATACTGGAATATAACTTCATAATCTGACAAAAGCACTAGCATTTCAAAAGTATATTCTATAGATGAATTTAGTCTCTATGGATTTGATTGAATGCATTACACATCCAGTCATCCCACACTTTTTCGCTCTGTCTATTTCTTTGCTGTTGACGGAACACACATCATTTTTGTTCATAAAAAGCGTTTTTTAGACGGACCTCATATAGTCATTATGTCACAAAGAACAAGGGGTAACACCTTTCGATAGAAACGTATACGACGCTGCACAGTTTCGAAACTTCAACCATCACTCCGAGTTGTGGGATCCCAAGTGTGACGCACTGTGGGTCGCGCCGAGCGTTTTCGCAGCTTGCACTTGGGTCCGTCCTATCTCATATCAGATCAATTATCAGTACTATACTTTTATAAAAAGGTTTGATGCGATCAACTTTACAACCTCATTATCACAAAAATGAGGTTCTTAGCACAATATCATTTATATAAGGGTATTTTCATAAAATGAAGTTAAAAAATCCAAATCAAAAAGGTGTGCAGAAAACCCACAGCCACCCCGCACCGCCACAACACACAACACAACACAACACGGCCGCGAGCAGCAAAGGCATTCGCGGATTCACTCGGCGACAGAAGCGAGCAGCAGGTGAGAGAAGAAGAAGACGAGCGTGCGCGTGTGTCTCTGCGTGTGCGGGTGTCTTGTTCACGCCATTCGCAAAGAAACCCCCTGCTACGCACGCGTCATCCAGGGGAAGAAGAAGAAAACTCGGAAGAAGAAGAAACACCCATGATGCACTACAAAACCCACGTGCCCGCGCGGTTCTCCGTCGAGGACCAAATGTCCGAGGTGCGTTCGCTGGCATATCTTGTGTATTTATCGTATTGACGCATGGGATGAGAAGGGGTGAGCAACAGCTGTATGATGTCGCCTGTGCGCATGAGGCGAATGCGTCTATTTGTTACGATGTGATGTGGGGATGTTGGCTATATGGTAGTTGGATAAGATGCGTGACGGTCAAACTGATGGATGTGTTGTGTATTGTTCGTACTGAAGGCTCTGTCGTCGATGGAGCTGATGGGCTCACGTCAGCGGAAGAACTTTTTCAAGCTCTTCCGGAAATACGTCAAGCACAAGAAGGACGTCATTGACTGGTGCGAGCTTGCTTGGATCTTGTTTCGAGGCGATTCGAGGATATTGTTGTTTATCGCGTTACTGACACCATGGTGCTCGTAATTGTAGGAACGCGGTGAAACCACCAACGCCTGAGATCCTTTTGCCCAGTACATCGCTGGAGAGCTGCCCAAATGATATGAACCTCAAGCACGAGTTGCTCGATAAGCTGGTAAGAGAATCTTGTTCTACGTGAATGACAATGCGTATGTGGTGATGTGCTAACCAGTACACATTATGGTTGGTTCACATTTTGTGCTGCGCAGGTAATCTTGAAGCTCAATGGTGGCTTGGGTACGACTCTGGGCTGTGAAGGTCCAAAGAGTGCGATTGAAGTGCGCCAAGATCTGTCGTTTCTGGACCTCACGGTTCGTCAAGTCGAGGTACGTGCTTTGGCTGACTGCTGTGCATTTTTGTATCTTGGTGTAGTTTGTGTTAATGGAAATGTCTTGTCTGGTATTTTTCCAGTATCTCAACAGTCTGTACGGTGTCGACGTGCCGCTTGTGCTGATGAACTCGTTCAACACGCACGAAGAGACCGTGCGCATCATCCGCAAGTACCGCATGCATAACCTCAGCATCCACACGTTCAACCAGAGTTGCTACCCGTTCATAGTGAAGGAGACAATGCTGCCATTGCCGAACACCAAGTACGATCGTATGACGCGTGATAAATGGTACCCTCCAGGTCACGGTGACGTCTACAATGCGCTGTTCGAGTCGGGGTTGCTGGAGAATTTGATCAACCAGGGGAAAGAGTATATTTTCATTTCGAATGTCGACAACTTGGGTGCGACGGTGAACCTCGACGTGCTGTACCACATGATCAACGAAGACTCGGAGTTTGTCATGGAAGTCACAGACAAGACGCGTGCGGATGTCCAGGGTGGCACGCTCGTGAGCTACCGCGATAAGCCGCACTTGCTCGAGATCAGTCAAGTTCCAGCGCAGCATATGGATGAGTTCCGCTCGATCAACAAGTTCAAGACGTTCAACACGAACAACCTCTGGGTGAATTTGCGAGCCATCCAGCGGCTCGTGGCGCAGGATATCATCGACATCGAGCCGATCGTGTCGAGTCGCACAGTGAAGAATGTCAAAGTCGTGCAATTAGAGACAGCTGCAGGTGAAGGGATTCAGTTTTTCAAGAATTTCATCGGCGTGAAAGTGCCGCGATCTCGCTTCCTTCCCGTGAAGTCGTCGTCGGACTTGTTCTTGGTGCAGTCGAACTTGTACCAGATCAAGCATGGCAGCTTGCTGATGAACCCAGAGCGTCCGATCCCAACGATCCCGATCGTCAAGCTTGGTCTGGAGTTCCAGAGCGCCAAGGAGTACTCGGCTCGATTCGAACGCGGCATTCCTAACATCATGGAGTTAGACCATTTGACTGTCGCTGGTGATGTGAAGTTTGGCTCCGACATCACACTAAAGGTGAGTTTGCTGTCTGTGTTGTTTTGGGATTAGTAATTTCGGACTCGTTTACTGACAGAGATCGATCTCATTGTTGTTGATGTGTGCAGGGAACTGTAATTTTAGTCGCGAACGAAGGAGCGCACATCGATTTACCAGACGGAACGATATTGGAAGACAAGGTGGTGACAGGCAACCTTCGAATCTTAGATCACTGAGGTGGAGAATGAACGAGATTCCGGATCTCAGCTCACAGAGTACGTCAGATTGTTCTTTAAAGCTGCGTTTTCTTTTCAAAACAAATGTACAAGTTGTTCATTTACCATACACTTGTCTGGTTCGAGCTAACTTTACAAGCTGGTGACGAGGGAATGCGGTTTATCAAACTTTCGTGCTCATGGTTCTGAAGGCAAGAAGAATATAGTTCACAGCGGACAACGATATGACAACCCAGCACGCAGCTTTATGACACGAATAGGGGGAATCCAATCGAAAGTGGATCCTTGCAGCCGATTGAATTCAACAGGAGTCAAGCGTGTCGAATTGGGGCGAGCGCCCCGGTTGCAAATCCAAACTCGGCAGCATGCACGATCACATTAGGGCTTGAATGGCGAAAACGTCCGCGACGCAGGCTGACGCGACTTCCAACAGTACATTCTCTCATGTCCTCCACAAAAGTATAAAGACCCACCAACAGGTTTTGATCCGAGGGCTCCACAGCCTCGCTAAAGAATATGAAAGAGACTGCACTTACTACTTCGACATGAACTTTGACTCCCCAGGCGACTTTGTGTCGGTTAAACACCCGGCGCATACATCGCTCGCTTATGCTTGAGAAGAAACCTGAGCTGGATACGTTGCTGAGGACAATAGCGATACAGTCAATCCATCAAGACGAGGTTCGCACTAGAGAGCGCCTGCTTCATCAAGTCTTGTTCCCATTCCCAGTTTGAGTCCCTCGAGATCTTGTTGCGCATCCACTCCAGCATCTTCAGGTTCTCGTATGCTATAACGCGCCACACAACGTTGCTCCAGTTCGTTTTCGGCTCACGTTTGTAGAACGGATACTGTCGCAGTTCATACAACATCTTGAGTGCTCTCTAGTTGTTCTCAGCGATAGCGAGATGGGGCAGCAGTCCGGAGCGTGCCGGGTAGTTCACGTACGTAACAATCGGTTGTTGGAACTTTGGCAGCGTTTCGTCGTACAATTGGAGCATGAAATGAGACCGTCTGTTCATGAAGCTCGTGATGCGCTAGAAGAGCAGGGGATTCGCGACGACTTCCAGCACAGAGTCTCCTCCCTTTCGAGCTCCTTGGGTTGAGGAAGACGGTGCTGGTGCGCTCAGGTCTTGGATAGGGGAGACATGGGTCTTCGTTTTCGTTGGATTGTCGACAAGTAGTCAAGGCGGCACGAGGTCAGTTGTGAGGTGGAGATTCCTGTAGAGCGAAAGAGTAAAGTACCAAGTCAAGAAGCGTCCATCAATGTCATGTTTCCACCGCACCAATGTCACCGCACCCATCGGGATTGTCCATTGACCTTCATTCACTATCCAATACGACCGTCACTCCCTGGAATTATATCGGGTGTCTGAGAATCAATTGTCAGAAATGGACTTGCAAGCTTGGTTCTCCTGTGGCTCTTTCGTTCGAAGCGGCCAAAGACGTTCAGACATAACTTCAGCATTCCACTTGCTTGTGACTGATTGATTCATGACGCAGGTGAACGCATCACGTGTCACCCAGACGCCTCCGTTCTGGCCCATCCGTTTCGATGGCTTTCCATGTGGAAAAAATCCAGTGATGGGTGGGCGAGTCCTGACAGCCAAAAAACGCTAGCAAGGGCACTGGGAATGTGGCAGCGTGTCTCCAACACACACCACCTCGCTGTCTACACGTAGATCGGAAAACTGTCCAGCGCTCGACAATTATAATTAATCCAACCAACTTGAGTAATTTCAATTCGTTGCCCAAACAAAGAAGGCGGAAGGTCCAATGCAGAAACTCCATACATTCATATAAAGAAGCACTTCTCTCTCATAAACACATGGAGGAGGCTCGCTCATACAGTAAGCAAGAAACGAACAAAAGTCGGCACGCCATCCACTATTGTCTGCTCTCCCTCGCTTCCTCTCCAGCTCGCTTAGTACACCGCGACGACGTGCTTGCAGATCGGACACATGCGGTGGTGCAGGAGCCACTGGTCGATGCACTCGCGATGGTAGAAGTGGAGGCACGGCAGCGCGCGCACTTCTTCGTCCTCCACGTACTCGGTGTAGCACACCGCGCAGCTGCAGATTGATACATGACAACGGTTCCAAGTAGACAGTGTGAGCAATCTATGAAGCCAAACAGAATGTAAATGAAGGTGCACGTGCGTGGATCACTCACAGTGTGTTGTTGATCTGCTGTTCGCGGGCTTCTTCCGACTCGTCCTCTCTCTTCTCGCGCATCGTGTACTTGAACGTCGGGAGCGCGAGGATCTGCGGGTACGGGAGGCCATCCCAGCTGTCATGCTACAATTCAGAAATATACAGATTAGTACCGTGTGACGAGGAGCTCACACCGAAGTATTTGCATGCTAAACTTACGTCCACTTGCTGCGAGCGGAGCTCGTTGATGCGTCGCAACAGCGACAAGAAGCGCAGCTTGCTCTGCGCTTCGTGCTCGCCCTCGGACGCTGGACGCGGTTGACCCGCGTGACTTGGTAGCGGCGCGATCACCTGCGCAATCGCATCTTCAAAGATGCTCGTCCTAACATTGCACAATACAGACGAATGAGCAAGATCCTACAACCAGACCAAGGAATGAGTGTCCTGCTACGTACAGTCGTCGTCCACGGGTCTCGGTCGCGTCACTCTCTCCAGCGGCGGCGCCGCCGTCACGTCCAGATCGGCGCAGTGCTTCAATGAACTCCGAGTCAAACTCTGCGTTGCTTGGGAGGTTCTGGGCGGAGTTGCCCGCGGCCTCGTCGATATCCGCCGCCGCGATGGAGATCAAGCCCGTGGGCGAGAGCTGCGCCTGGATGGGCGAGTTCGGCATGTCTTCCACGCGCAGACCATCCACATCTTCGAGGCCCGGAGCGCCAGGTCCCAACTGCGAGAGCAGCTGCGTCGACAGCTGCAGCGCACGACGTCCACTGCGCGCGAGCGCGGCGTCACCGCCGGTCATCGTGAGCACCGCGCTCTTCTTCATGTCGTCCTTGTCGTCCGCGTCATCTCGCGGCTCGGCTTCTTCCATTGCGCGCGCGATCTCGCGGGAGCTCGTCGTGTCGTCCTGCCAGTAGCTCGAGATCTGCGGGTCCGCGCGCGGCTGTATGGGTGTGAATCACATTGGGATGACTCCATTCAGTATCAATCAACGTGCATCAATGGCCACGCAAGCGCATCATATGAAGGAAGAGAGGACTCACGTGCAGTGCCTGTGGCATACGCGAGCCGTAGAGCGTTCGCAGGAACATGGTCTATCGGTCAGGGCTTCTCCTTCTTCTCTTGCTTGCTTGCGTCGCTATCAATCCGTCAATGGACTGTCAAACAATCAACTTCGCGACGAACGATTTGTCAGATGGTCCTAGGAGAACGGAGAAGCAACTCACTCGTGCCAGGTGATACTGTGCGCAGGATGGGCAACGATTGATACCAAAGTATCAGGTGAGTATCAGCGGATAGCGGACACACAGATGCACGCAAGTGATGCACTCACACTGCGCTGTGGATGATGGTGAGAGGTGCGTGAGAGAGCGAAGATGAAGAAAATGGCTCGCGTGCCGCGTTCCAACTGAAGCAGCGCGCGCTTTTCTGATTGTGAGCGAGCGAATGAGCGAGCGATTCTCTGGCCAGTCCAAGCAGGCGAGCCTTCCCTAATATTGAATTCGGTATGGAGCTTTTAAATAGTAGCATCTAAGACAAGAGAAGGCTTTTCGAAGAGATACTATATCAAAACAAGAGGATACACTGGTAGTTGAGTTTGAAACAAGGTGAAATACTCGTGAAATGGCTGAAAAGATGGTGTGCTTTTGACCTGAAAAGTTTGAGACCAGATGCAGTAGAGAATATTGAGGACACAAGGTGAATGCGTTCGTGAGCACTTGGGAGTGGGGCTTACAATGCGCAAACTGCATCCATCAACAACACGAACGCCTGCGCGGCTCTTCAACCTCCTGGTCGCGTTCTCTCTCAACCGCACATCTGGAGTTCTCAGATCTATCTTGGGTTTTGTATGCGGTTTCGCAACATTCTTCTGTCTTGTGCGAGTCGGCTCACAATCTCACCTTCTTTTGGTATTTCACTGCGAATTGACACTTTTGGCGTTCTTCTTCTTCCACATTTGTTTGCGAAGCCATCACGGATGTCATCCTCATGCCATTCATTCTCCAGAAAGATCGTTTTCATGCTTCTTCAACATGGATTGAGAAATCGGATACCAGAGAGCCCGTCGTCTCACAAGTCACAGGATCTGAACAACCACCCACTCACACCTGTCGCTTGTGATCTGCACGCCGTCATCTCACTGCGGGTAGTCCGACTGATCGTACTGGTACACCTGGTGGTTCCCATGCAGAACCCCAGCTGATGTTGCTGCAGTGTCCTGCTTGCGCTTTGTCTCCATGCGGTGCATCGTCTTCACGAGCGAATGGAAAGCCTTGAGCCAGTGCGCGAGCGTCAGCAGCTCGATGCGCATTGACTCCTTGCCGCCTCCGCCTCCAGAACCGGATGAGGACGATGCAGTAGGCGCCATGGAGCCGGTTGACGCCAGGAGTAGGTCCACGAATCGATTGAGATACTGCACAGCGCGTGGAAAGCCAGTGTCATCATCCTCGAGCGGCTGCAGTAGTGTATCGAGCTCCATCTCTTCTTCGTCTGTGTTCATCTCATCATCGTCGTCGTTGAGCTCGATTGACTCGAGTAGATCGTTCAGACGCGCTTCTAGTCGTCCTTCCTCTGTCGCGCTTCTCGCGGACACGATCACCGCACAATGCGACGGGTCTACATTGAACATCCGCCTCTCTTTGCTCAGATTTGTAGACGTGAGTACGTCGCGCATCCGCAGCGAGCCGACCGCACCCCCACGTACCGATTTGAACAGAGTTGTGAGCTTGGTTTCGAACGCCTTACAGTACGCCACAGTAGGCGAGCGGGACTTGGACGGCGACCTGCTTGTGTTTTTCGCGACTGCGCTCAAAACTTCCTCGGGAGCGGGCACGACGTAGAGCACCAGCGGCACGCAGCGTCCTGGTGCAAACGGGTTTAACGATCCGCTTGGTCCTCCCCCGCTTGAGCCACCTTTCTTGGATCCTTTCGATGATGAGGAGGAAGAAGATGATGACAGCTGCGTCAGCACCTGCTGCTTCTCCGAGGCCAGCGCACGCACCTCCTTTAACAGGTTCATCGAGACTCGCGGGTTCTCTTGCAGCACAAAGAGCATGTTGCAGCAGGAATGCATGATCAGCTGTAGCTTAAAGCGCTCTCTCTCAAACGCCGCGACGTCGGCATCCGTTGCGTCTCGATCAAAGCACTGGCTCTCCGAACGGGCAATGCCCAGCAAGTACACGCATGGCTTGGTGTCGTCAAAGTAGATATATACGCTAGCGAGAAGCGGAGACAAGTCCTTGGTTGCAGTGCAGGCTGCCGCCATTTCGGACGCATGGAACGCGTACTTGCCGATGAGCCGATTCGCGAACGCGTACGCACTCTCGCTCGAGTCGTAGCTCGTGCTCAGGATGCCGACTACCGGAACTGGCTTGTTCACTGACTGCAGTGTCTATTGGCAAAGTAAACGCAACAATTCGTCGTCCGTTCATCAATGGATCCATTCCTGAAGCAAGTTATTGTGCTTATTCATTCAAATTGGTACCTGCATGAGAGGCGATGCGGCAACAGCGGACGCACGGAAGGCATCAGGCGGGTAGACGCGGATGGGTGCGTTGGCGCTGCTCTCGAAGGGCAGTGGGGGAGGCTGTTGCTGCTGGCGGGACGAGTGGCGGTTGCTGCGGCCACCACCGACTGCCATCTTGGTTGCTTTTCAGTTTTGGCTTGATTGCCGCACTCAATCGATGTATGACAAGGCAGTTACCTTCGCGCAACATTTACCAGTCTTGTACCAGTGTCTATGGTTGCTGAAATTGGGCCAAAAGCACCAACGTCAGATAGATGCAATGGCGAGGGATGGAGAGAGCCGCAGGCGAGAGCGCAACGTGCGCGTGTTCACTGTCAACAGCGAATCGCGCTATGTGATCGTGCGCAACGTCCCGGCCCTCGGCGTGATCGACGACCTGCTCAAGCGCCTCAGTCTCTACGGGAAGATCTGCGAGTACCGCATTCTGGACCACGACGACGACCTTCGTAACGACGATGGCGACGATGCAAATGCTGCGGATGGCGAGAGCTGTAGAGACGACGATCGCTTCACAGATACCGTGTGGATCCAGTATGAAACGGTGAACAACGCGCGTCATGCCAAAGTACGCGCTGTGCAGAAGCCGTTCTTCGGCAGTATGCTGCACATTGCATACGCCCCGCAGTACGAGACCAGAGAAGACACGATGCTTAAGCTCCAGCAGCGCAGAGAGCTACTCCAGCGGCGTGCCCGAGTGCCGGCAGGAGCTCACTACTCCAGACCAAGAAATCAGCAGTCTTACGTACCAAACACTCAGGAGATGCAAACCTCATTGCATCAGCAGCTGCCAGTGGCGAGCAGTGACGAGTTCATTGGACCTCAGCTTCCTTCGAAAGGTTGGCGACCTCCAGTAGAGCCAAAGGCTCCAGCGCAGCCAATAGATGCAAAGCCGAAGAGACGACGGATATAACTTAACAACGTTATGCATGAACACAACCAGCAAAGCAATATTAACTCCTCCATGTGCGGTAAACCCAGTGATGGATGTGCTGGTTTCTTTACACGACGAGCTGCTTGAACTGTCGTCGCATGGATCGGATGAAGAACGAGAGATCGCCGCTGTCGTTCAGGTCTTCCACCAAACCATCGAAAGAAGACACGTCCTCGTTGCACTCGTCCACTGAATAAACAAGGAAAGGTAGTACGCTGTTAATAGCATGAACGTAAGGCAAATAATCGCAGAGTTACCTTGTTGGCGTACCAAGGAATCGATCCGTGACAGGGTCGATACGAATGCGGAACGAGAAGACGCGGTTTGGCTCTGCTGGGTCGATTTGAGTGAAGCGGACGATGATTTGGTTGGCTGAAGCGTTAAAGAAGCAATCAATCAGATGATTAGATTGCTACACCATCAAATACGCGTAGTTGTTGCTGAAATTACAAACTCGCCTCCGGTGTGTTCGAAGAAGAGTCCGAGACGCTGGTACATTGCGAGCCCTTGCTGGAGCTCTGCGAGTTGTCGCTCTTGCGTCGTTTGCACCTCCGTCGACTCTGTAGAGGTTCAGAAGAAAGTGTATGGGTCCTCTACCGAAGGATCGCAATTTACTCGAGAGCGTGAATGAAATGCCACTCACCGTTGACAAGGTACTTGAGCTTCTGGTCCTCCTCTTGGTTGCGCAGAAAGAGCTCTTTCAGCACAGGTTCTTTCTTGCTCTTCTCGGCCTGCAATACTTCGATCTCCACTTGGTGGGCGGTGATCTCATTCTCTTTTTCGTGGACGCCTGATGGTCACCATATAATAAGCAATCGCAGCATTAGATCTACAATTGGCACATAATCACCATCGCAACACACACAAGAAAATCCAGGGCACGTACTCGCAGCGAGGGTCTTCTGCTGCTGCTGCAGCGACTCACGTTTGCGCTGCGCCTCCTGGCTCTGGCGCGCGCGATCTTGAATCTGCTGCTCGTGGGTGGTCTTCTCCAGGAGCAGACTGTTCTTCTGCTCGAGGATCCACGCTTCCAGTTCCCTGCGTGTGCTAATGTTGTGCTTCACGAGTGACTCGATCTCGAGCGCGCCAACAGTGGTCGATGACGCTGTAGAAACGTTCGTCGTGCTGACTGCTGTTGACGCGGATGCAATCGTCGTTGTCGCATTCGCATTAGCAGCAGCAGAGGATGAAATAGTGGGCTGCGTCGTCACGGCAGCAGCGGCACCTCCAGCGGACGCCATCGTCGTTTACCTGGGCTGATGATAATTACGCGTGCGCGCCAAAAATGCATTTTCTGAAATTCAAATCAGAGTGATGGTTGACCTCATATAGTGTGTATAACATAATCTCGGTAATATCGCTATTTTGAGGTGGTGCATGTCAGTAATTAGTGTGGCGCAACGATCCATGTTGTTGCGAAAGGTCGCTTGTCGTATTGCGATCCAAAGCCAATTTGTCGCACACGCACGCACGCACGCGAACCCGCTTCTCACGGCTCTCACTGGTCGTTCGCTCGTTTCATATCCGTCGTCTTGGCTCTTCCATGTGTATTGATTGACTCACGACCGGACGTCACCAGCCAGACATCAGTCAGACAACAGGAAGAGATCCCGCTGAGAGTGGCTGGCTGCCTGGCCCACGACTCACTTGTTCGGTCCAGGTAAACAGTTCACAAAGGCACGTGTTATCCAATTCATGTCGCCGATGAACTTCATCGTGCAGTGCAATAGAAAAGTGATTTTTGCCCTGGATATAAAAACGTTCAGAAAATCGAGTTTGCAATTGTTTGCAATTGTCGAAAGACAACACATTCGCCTTTTGGATAGCAAAGCTGCAAAGGTAGCTGCGAGGGGTTTAACTGCGTGCATTATGGGAATGACTGTGGCAAGAACAACGTTCGTGTCCGGGTTTGTGCAAACGATTTTGCGTCGAGCCAAATTGGTTGGTCCCCCCAGGAATTCATGGCCACAAAGGTGTGTGTGGGCAGTGTTTTTGTGAACCCATATGACTTATTTTGTCCATCTCCACCCACTTTCGTCCACGCTGCAGAAATTTTTAACTTTTTTGCAGGATCTCGTTGCTTCAAGTTGCCCTGTGACAACAAATCCCTGTCCAGTCAAATATGACAGAATCGCAGAAAAGCTCTGGTTGCTCTTGTATAACATGATAACCTGTGGTAGTAGATATACTAAGATTCATCGGAACCAGAAGGTATTCCTCCTGCAATTGCACCGGTTTGCAGTGTTGGACTTGGGAGGGATGCGTCCAGCTGAGCCCATACAGTTCAACCTGAGTTGTTCGCGCGTCTCTCCCTCTCATTTGGCTGCAAGAGGAAATACACAGGTTCGATATCCTTTTTATCTGCCGTAATAGTATTTTACATAGTCAGGCCTTGTCATTGTACCAATTTGCACGACCGAGTAGCAGTTGTAAAGAGGTTTGGTGAGCTCGATATTTAGACCAAGTAATTTTACTAATTCACACAACTCGCAAAGCCGCGCCTTCTCCAGTGCTTCTGATAACGTTCCGCGCTGCTTTCTTTCTTCAACAGATCCGGATCCTGACCGGCGGCCTTTCTCGATCTCCTTCACGACTGGTCGCTCGCTCGCTCGCTGCAAAGGACCTGCTCTCTCTCCCTCTCTATGCTGCCAATGGGCCGTCAATGCAACTCACTCTCCTCGACTTGCTCTTTGCTGAGGGCTCTCATTTCCAAATCTGCCCTCTTCGTCCCACGTCGAGCACCTTGGTGATCACCACGCAGGAGTCGCCGCCGCGATGCGGATCGCGTAGACGCGGTCCTGATCGTCGCGCTCGCGGCCACAGGGGTGCAGCAGCAGCCAGAGCATAGAGGCTGACGAGTAGACGTCGAGCGGCGCTGCGTATCCCTTTCGCCGTTACCCGAGCCGACGACAGCCGAGACGATGGACACGCCAACGCCAACGCCATTCCGTGGCGACGACAAGGACATTGCTGGTTATGCTGGAGACAATCACGAGAGTGTAACCGGCCCTAGATACGGCAGCGTCAAGTTGTACGCCTAGACTACCAGCGACTTTGGCAACGGAAGCGGCGCCAACTTGGCTGCACCAGACTCGACCATGTCAAGCGTCAGCAACACAGTGCCGACGTCGATCGTGCCTGCGTAGACTGTCATCGTGTCCATCATCGCGCTGTCAATCCTGTAGGTCGGCGTACTTTCGTCCGACCGACCATTTCCTGCAGATCCTCTCAACCAAGCAACCAAGAAAGAGATCTGCGGATGAACTGCTGCGCACTGGACGAGCGCCGCGCGAGGGGAAAGACCAGGTGGAAAGAAGTACCCTCGACGACGCTTGTCTCGCACATCACCAGAGCAGGTGCGCAGTAGCCACGAGCAACGCGTTCAGCGCGTGCTCCTGTTCATTATCGCGTGATTGAGTCTGACTCTCTCCGACGCCCCCCTTGCACAGAAAAGTATGTGCGTATGTATTTGTAGCAAGTCGCGAGAGAGAAATCCAAAGCTCACACCAATACCAATAACACAAAATAAAGTATCATCAGCACCACGGCCAACCCTCGAAAAAGAGGGGCCAGTGAGTGTTTCCAGCGTGTGAATTGTCCTGCTTACCGTAGCTCTTTGCTTTTCAGCTGATCCTTCCTCCTCTGCTCCGCTTTGCCTCGCACGAGTCGCGTCTTGCGCTCATACTCCCGCCACCGCGCTTAAAGTCGTCTCCAATCAGCGGCTCCTTCAGCTTCAGCTCGACGCGCGTCATTGACTGAACGCTGTGGGGTGCGGACGGTTGCCGCGTGAATGACAGACGGCAATTCGTTGGGGTGTTTGGTACAACAACCACACTCGAACGCAGTGGAGGCAGCGTCAACCTTGTCGCGTTATGATCCGAACTTGCTTTCGACGATGACGAAGGCGATGACAGCATTGCGATAATCGCGTGCAGCCCTTCATGCGTCGAGCCCTCATTGTCGCAGCTGCTGGATGGACGAGGGAGTCTCAATGGGGGCAGTCGGTCTGTATCATCGTCTCCTTCTTCCTCCTCTCCTTCCTGTTCGTCCAGGTCATCATCCGTCGTGTCGTTATGTCTTCGTTGACTAGCATGCCCAAGCGAATCTTTCATCGTTTCATCTAGCTGGACCAGCAAGCTCGCGCGCGAGTTGTAGCCTCGATAGATGGACTGGATGCGCACTGCCGAGCGGTTCACGCGCTCGAGATCCTGGCGGAACCGCAAACGGCGAGCCTCCTGGCGCTTGAGGAACCTGCGCACGTTTGACTGCAGCGTCATGATGCACACTGCGGTCAGGTGGGACTTCTTCTCCTTCCGCAGGTTGCTCAGCTCGCACTTGGCCAAGTGGCCGCGCACCACCGCCTGAATCTTGATTGCTGACGCGCTTCGCTTCTGCTCCAGGTCTAGCTGCTCCAGTCGGCGCTTTTGGAGCAGCACCACGCGCTGGCGCCGCCGCTCTTCACCAACACGTCTGTACCGATCCACAGCATCCTCGCCTTCTTCCTGCAGTTTCTGGTACTGAATGTTGAACAATTGCGCCTGCGCGATAGACTCGACGGTCATGGATCGGCGATGGCGCAGACGGCGCTTGTACCGGCGGTACGCGTGCCAGATCTTTCGTACAGCCTCGTGGCGCTGACGCTCCGCTTCCAGAAGCATCTTGATGATATTGTAATCCTTTTTTGCGCAGTATCCACGGAAGATCCGCTGGATATGGACCGCACTCTGCCGCGTCTCGGCGATGAACAGCGTTAGGTTCTGGAGTATGTTGCGTCGCAGGCGGTGCACGCGGAACTGTAACTGGATCCTACGCGCATACTGATTTTGTTGTCGTTTGACTGTCATTTTCCGGACTACGAGTTGTCCTGGGAGTTTGTTCTTCGTCCCCCACGTCTGGACACTGCGCATCTCGCACTCGGTGGTAGAAACAGTTTGCTCTTTCCGCTTTTCGAGGATCCGCCTCAGTCTTCTGGAATTTACTCGGAGCTGTTCGCTTGGCTCTCTCGGCACTTTCAGAGGTGGCGCTTGTTCATGATCAGGAGCAGTTTGGACTGGCCCATCGGCTGCTCGTGTCGTGTCTTCCTGTCGATGCCGCAATTGCTGTGCAAGTGCCGCCAAATGAGGCGATTGGGCAGTCAGCAGCTGCGTTAAGGTCTCCTCCACGCCACCAATCGCTTTTATCGAAGCGAATGGATTGTACGCATCTGCCATCCGCTGTTTCTCAGACTCGACCTTCTTAGCTTCGGCGGCCTCGAGTTCTTTCTCCTGCTGAAGGATCTCCAAACATCGGCGCGCTCGACCACCATTAACCACGAGCGGTTGGATCGCATTCCCATTTTCTGACTTCATGGCTGCAAGAAGCGCTTCGTAATACTCCACGAGCTTGTGCGGGGGAATTGGTGCGACGGCTGATGCACGCGGTGAGCTCGATGATCCCGGATTTGGGAAGGTTGTAGTTTCGTTATCACTTCGCCTCTCAGTTAGAAATGTGGTCGAAACGAGGTTGCTCTCTACGAAGCCCAGAGACGCAAGCTGATCACGAGGCAGCAGGAGCGGGTTGTACGTCACATCTGGTCCCACGACAACTCTCAGCATCGCGGTTTGGAACAAAAAGTGCAAATCTGTATCCATGTGCGTGAGATAGTTGAGAACGCGCATCTTCTTCCAGGGAAACCGATACAGTGGCTGGAAATTGGTAAACCGGTAGCGCCGCGTGCGAAAGTGTCGCCACTCGATAATGGCTTCGGCAGCATTCATGGACGCTTCTTGGAGGATTCCAATTAAGGTCTGGAACTGCTTCACACGGTGTTTCAGCTTATCTGATAGCTCTGCGAGTTGGGTCGAAAGCTCTTTTGTGTCTCTCTCAGCAACTGCGACCTTGGCCTGACCTGACTCTAGACGCCGAGTCGACAGCGGTGCTACTGTCAGCGATGAGGACGCACGCTTGTCGTGGAGTCGTGAAAACGCCGTGGTGGTCAGAATCGCAGCCGCAGCAGCTTTCTTCTGGATAATCGCACTGATTTCTTCGGCGAGGGTGTTGATTGCTGGCACCAGCTGATGAAGCTGCTTCAGTGTCTGCTCCCGAATCACAATCTCTTTCGTTGCTCTCAGCTCACAGAGCACTTGGGCAGATGACTTGTCAATGGACGATGATCCGTTCGAACGTTCTCCGTTTTCTTTACTTGCAGACCCTGAGCCTGAACCTCTCATACTCTGCTGGCTTCCCGGTATTTTGTTTGAGCTCAATACGCGTGCAATATCGCTCGGATCGGTTTTCGATGTCAGTGCTGCAAAAAGCTTAAGGTCTTCCTCTGTCGGAGAGTTCAGATCTTCATCGAAATGATCTCCGTCTTCGTCACCCCGTTCTTCCGCTTGATTGTCTGCGAGAACCCGCAAGCTTGTATTCCGTGGGAAATTTGTCAACCCTTTCTGCGGAACTATTCCACGACTTGGTGAAGTCTTGCTACTTTGAAGCTTCTTCACTTGGTCTTGCTTGGCGCCTTCGGCTTCCTTGCGTCTGTTGTACTCTTCTAGAATCGCGAGCTGCTTTTTCTGTCTCAAAATTCTGGACTTGAGAATTTCTTTTCGCCCTTTTTGATCATCATACCGTCGAGCAAGCCCTCTCGCGAGCACATTCTTGCGAATGCTTCGACGAGCTGGACTAACATTCAAGTCTGCTTTCCTTTCGTTCTCCTGGAAGTTGTCGCTGGAAATCGGCAGCGAGAGGAGCTGTGGGGCATCCATGTGGCTTGCTACCTGTCAATCACGGGAGTAGGAGAGGCTTGGACACGGATGCGAAATACGAAAAGTCAGTGCGACCACACCTAAATATACATGCGATTCACAAACTCCCTCACCTGGTTATTAATTCTAGCTCTGCAATCTTTGGCAGCTTACTTCCATTATTGGCATCGAGTCGCATCGACGGACTCGAGACCAGCCTTCTACTCTGATCTCGCAGCCCTGGTTGAATGAGGGTGAGACGCAACAGCACTCGCTGTGAGAACTTGATCGCTCGACATCAAACTGGATGCATATCTACCTTTTCCAGACGAGATCGCAAATCAACGAAATGTGATCGGATGGAAACTTGGATGATGGTAGCGCGACTTCTTCACTCACTTCCTCCGCTGTGAACGACGGGAACATCTGCTTCACTCCTAGACACTCGTTGCCTGCCATAATGTAGTCCAATGTTCCAACGAAGGTGCCAGCGAAATTCGTGAACGCTGGAACATCGCACGCACTTTCAAGAGACAAGTGATGCTCAAAGCGACCATAACCGACGCGATGATTGTTTGGATGGTCCTTGCTGTTTTCGTTGCCTGTTTTGCTCACGGTTCGGTTCCACTTGAACTGCGGGGCTTCCTGCCAATGACGGTGGGTGGAGTCAATGCTGCCATTGAGCAGGAAATGGACTGGAGCTGTATCTGGAAACGAATTGTAGTCGCCGCAGAGAAGGAGACCAACATGACCACCGACATCGAGGCGAATTTTGCTGACTTCACGCACCACAGCGACTGTTTGAAGTAACCGGATCAGGTGTGCGTCCTCCCGGTAGAAGAGATGGGTATTGGAGAGAACCAAGTGCTTTGTTGGGTCCCGAGACGACCGCAGAAGGAGAACCTGAGCCACCGACGGGATCTTGTCAAAGCCTTTTGCGATTTCTGGAAATTCAGCGAGCAACGCCTTGATGGTTGGATCTGGAGAATGCTTGATGGTCATGCCCAGATCCACTGTGCATTCATCAACCACGTCAAAGGCATCATTGCGAACGAATACCGCACAACCTTCATGCGTGGTCCCCGTCTTCCCGGAGTAGAACGTGTGGAAACCAATAGGCTTCATCATTGGTGCGAAGAACGAGTTGTAGGTCGCTTCTCCCATCTCTTGAAGACAGATAATGTCAGAGTTGCACTCTTCAATCTCTTGGAACACGAGCTGCATACGATACATTTCATTCATGATTGTCGCGCTGGCGTAGGGAAATAGATTCTGCTGCGCGTGATCTGTTGTCGTGTATCCGTCGAACAGAATGTTGTAGCTCATCACCCTGAAAGCAGTCGATCCCTCGTCTTGAATATCGCAGGCGCGCGTCCTCCCTAAATGCTGGCGCTTCTGGAACACCTCTCGATTCGGTCCGTGGATAACCTGAGTTGTGATCACCTCTGTCTTGCTTTCGTCTGCATACACGGAGTGCATCGATGGTGCGTGGCATTCAATACGGAATCTGCAGCCGATGTCATCGTTCGAAGGGACATATCGACGGATCGAACCACACGGAACTTCTTGACCATTTGGAGCAATCCGGAACCATTTCCAAGAGCATTCATCAGGGTGGCAAAACTCTGTCTCTGGGATCGGTACAACAGGAATCCCAGCGAGCACAGGCTCCAATACGCTCAGCTTCAATACCAGAGGCTGGTTGCGCAGCACGACGTAACTTGCGCCGCCAATCTCGATCCGTGCAGTTTGCATCAAAACATCGCCAATCGCCAAGTTCTTTGAGAGAAACTCCAGTCCGTCGATATTGAAGAAACGCACACTTACTTTGGTCTGTGCACGCTCGTGCGGGGTTGCAATCGTCAGCGACTGCATTGATTCGCTCGCAGTGGTCTCTGTCTCTGGGGTATCTTGCGGCTTGTTGTTTTTCTTCTTCTTGGTCTTCCTCCGCCCCTTCTTGTTCGTCGCGTGGCCTATTGCATTTGTACTGCAATCGCCCATTCCACCGCTCACATCCTCGCCATTCGCTGCAGCGGCCGCCGCGAGGATTTGCAGTCGGTACTTGAGCTTGTCCCACTTCTCTGACACGGGGCGGAAGAACGTCTTGCGGTCGTTCTGGATACGCAGCTGCAGCCGCAGGTGGTCGTCACCCTCGATGTAGCGCACGTGCGCCACGCGGCGCTGGTCCAGCGCGTCAGTCGCACTGCTTTGCTGTCCTGCGGCGTCGAGGTGAGACGCTTGCGCGCTGTTGTCGCAGTTGATGTCCATCGGCGTCGCTGCCATCGCCATTGCTACCAATTCTGCGATCTGTGGGGTTGCACTTTTCCGAAAGCTGTCCCGCATGCAATGGGTTGCACTTTCCAGGTCTCGTGGCCGCTGTCCCGAATGATTTCTTTGAAATACGGAACTTGACTTCTCATTGGTTAATTTTTTTTTGTTTTCTACCAATGAGGAAGCAGTCAGGTCATTCATTGTCGCACGCGTTAGCAGCGTCATACCAAAAACGCGCAGGAAGAGACCAAAGCGAAGCAGAAGAATGGCGTACGTGCTCTCGGTATATCGCCGTCTCGGTCCATGAAGTATCTGAGCGTGACGTGCTAAAATTACTAAGGTGTATACGTAAATGTTGCTTTTGCTGCAGTGGGTTGTGTACGATCGTGCTCGATGGCGCGAACGTCGCGTGCCAGAAAGACGGCACGCCATCAGTGGCGAAGCTCGCCGCCGCGATTTCGTTCTTCCGATCAATTGAGAAGCAGACCAGCGGCGGGTGCGCTGTGAAATGCGTCGCGTTTGCGCCAAATTTCTGGCTCAATGCGAAGTCTGGCGCGACAAAGGAGAATGGCACGCTGGAGGGCGACGACCTGGCACTCCTTCGTGCGCTGGTCGAGAAAGACCACGTGATCCTAACGCCATCGCAGGTACAATCGTTAGTTCCGTTAGCACCTCAAGTATGAATTGACTGCACCGAGACTAATGGTAGTGTGCGTATGCTCAATTATCGCAGGCGCATGATGATTTCTATGTGATCGACTACGCGGTCAAGTACGACGGGTTCATTGTCACCAACGACATGTTTCGCGACCATATTTCCAACAAGGCAAGTGCAGTTGCGATGCAATACTCTCCATCTGCTTAGTGGTGGCGAATCTAATGTCGCTTGTCCTATTGCAGCGCATTTTCCACGGCATGAAGCTCACGTCCACTTGGGTGAAGGCTCACTGCATCGACTTCACGTTTGTCGGGCGAGAGTTCCTCCCAAACCCGCGAGCAATGGAGCGCGTGCACAGCTACACGCCGAGTATCTCAACTGATCTTCTTCCGTCAGCGCAAGCAACATCATCTATAACAAGTGCCGATGCGGTCGCTCCTCGAATGGCGCTTACCAAGCAAGTCTCCAGCAGCAGCTTGACAAAGCCATCTATGGCGACGAGCAGTAGTGTGGTTCCCTCTGACGAGGAAGACTCTGCCGAAGAAGACGAGATGCTCGTGGACCAGCGCGCGAGGCTGAAGAAGAACATTGATCTGTCGGAAGTCACGTACTACAAGGTCCCGCGGCATTTACTCCCGTACTTGCACGGTGAGGGCGGAGAGACGATGGTTCGATTTCAGGAGTACACGGGAACATACATTGTGCTCCCCTCGCACGCGTCCATTGGAGCCACGCAATCTCAACCAATTCCCGATCACGCAAACCTGTCTATCTACGGGTGCGTTCAGCAAGTTTTATTTCCTTCACTGCTGAGGATTGAGCTTCGTGGTCTCTGAAGATGGATTGTATATGGGCATACCTTTCTTTTGCGCAGAGGAGAAAGCAATCGTGCACATGCAGTCAGCGTTCTGGACAATTTCATGCTCGAAATGCAGCAGCAATACGCCCAGCAGCAATACCAGCAGCAGATGGAGATGCAAGCTCTCTATGAACAGCACCAACATCAGCACCATCACCAGTTCCAGCATCAGCAGCAACAGCAACACTATGCCCAGTATCCCAATCAGCCACAGCACGTGCACTCGGTAAGTACCTATACCCACAGCACTGTTTCAACCGATGAGCACATGATGGACGTTGATTTTTGAAAAGAGGGTTTTGTAAGCATAGCTGTAGCTGTAGCATTATCATCGTCACTCTCTCTCTTTTCCATCAGGACAGCAGCAAGAGATTGAAGAGCATCTAAGTTATTATTTCCATCTCTTCTTGTACTCCTCATTCTCGACAACGCCGAATTTCTTGTCGTCCTGTGAATTTAGAGACCATGACGCAAGCGAAATCGTAAGAATGAGTACCAAGCTACTGTCATAAACGCCAAGAAAAGACTCCACAAGTACACACACACCCGTCGCTCTTCTTTCCACCCTTGCGCGTCGACCTCTTTTCGACGCTTGCCGTCTTTTACGAACCCGCGCCAGTTGCCCACGCGGTGCTCACGGCGATCCTGCTCCGCCCACGAGCGCTCCCGTTTGAACATGTCGGACACCTGCACAAAACGCCACACATTCGTAAACCTATGATCAACATTCCCCAATCTAAAGTAAGAAATCATGGACGCACATCTTGTTGCTCTTTCTCCTGCTGCTCTGCCTCGCGTTTGCGCTGCGCGGCCTCGCGTTTCTCGATGTTAATGCGGCGGTTCTCGATCTCCGCGAACGCGCGCAGCACTTCCTTATCGGTCTCCTCCTGCAGGTCGCCCAACTCACTCTCTTTCGCGCCTTTCTTCACTCGCAGTCGACGATCCTTGAGCACTTTCTCTTTGCCGTTCTCAATCACCCGGATGCACACTTTCCGCCGGTCTTCCTGCAGGATCAGATTGTACGCTTTGGTCACCTCTGGCAAGGTTCAAGCACACAAAATAACGTTAAGCACGCAATCACCATAAACACTCTAAATGAGAGGCAGCAGGTGTACCTTCAAACGCTTCACGGGCTTTGGGATGGCGGAATTTGTCGGGGTGCACCAGCGTTGAGATCTGCACAAATGATCACAGTAGCAGCGCAAACAACACAGTCAATACCCCTCACCATGTTGAAGACTATCAACACAAAGTACACGCACCTTGCGGTAGTGCTGCTTCATGTCTTCCTCAGTCGCGTCTGTGTCGAGCATTAGCACGCGGTAAGGATTCAGGTTGATCCACTTGAAATGCGGCTGCAGCAAGCGCGCGAGCTGGCCCTCCGAGTCGCCAAAGTCCACTGGCGGCTTCTCCTTCTTCGCCTCGTCTTCCTCTGGCTTCTTGACGCAGTTTGCGCTTTCTTCAAGTTTCTGCACTTCCGACATGAACTCCGCTAGCAGCGAATCTTCGTCCTTCTCTATGTGTGGTCCTGCGGCGGCGGCGACAGTTGCTTTCGCCTCGGCGTCGGCTTTTGCTTTCGTCTGGCGCTGGTCCTCCTCCTGCTTTCTCGCTAGCTCTTCCGCTTCTTTCTTCAGTCGCTCTTGTTCTTTCGCCTGCTCACGGAGTCGTTGGGAGTGCGCTTGGCCGGCAGTGTACACCTCTTCCGCAGCCTGCAGCAGCGACGCGTTGTCCGGATCCAGCATCAGCCCCTGGTTGTATGTCGCCCGCGCCGCGTCAAAGCGCAGCAGCGCGTGCTCTGCCGCGCCTTTACGAGAGTACCCTTTCCACCACTTGGGCTTGAGCTCAATGCACTTCTCGGCGTCCTTGAGCGCCTTGCCGCGCGCGTCGCCCATGGCAAGAAACGCGGCCGAGCGGTTGCTGTAGTACACGGCGTTGTCCGGATCCAACTCGATCGCGCGCGAGTACATCTCCACGGCGTCCGCGAATTTCTTCTCCACCAACAGCTTGTTGCCCTCGACCTTGAACGCGTCGGCCTGTGCCGCGTACTCAGCCGCTGCCGTGTCGTCACTCATGCTCTCGATTTCACTCTCGCTCTTGGTTGATTCGCGATGCTCTTTGTTTGGTCTCAACGAATTGCTTTCTGAGTGCGAAATCGCGCCAAGGTGGTCGTTCAATGCTTTGAATATCAGGTAACAAAAACAAAAAGGTTAGCTGAAGACTAAAAATGCCAAAATCCTTACGAATCGTTATTAAAAGGTAATAATAGCTATTTGTACCTATCAAACAGAATACCTACATATTCCCCCAGCGAGTCTCACTGTCCAACAACAAAGAGCTCCCATTTGAAGTCACCAAAGAGCAAACGAGCATGTTCGGCAGCGGCGCGTGCAGCTTCAGCATCGGCAGCAAGGTGAGCCAAAAGCCACTGGCCATTGGACGCTGTACCCCTGTTATCTGGATACATGCCTGTGTGATCCATGTGTGTCTCTGTGTTCAGGTGCGATGTCTGGAGGCGTTGCTCGGTGACAAGGAGAACGCGCGTTTCCTCGTTGGCACCACGTCACTCAAGCAACCAAACCAGGTGCGTGGCTCTACAGCAAATGTGCTGTTTGCAAGTAGCCCTCATGCGTCGCTGACGCTGCCCTTTGCTATTATGTGCTAGATCCACGTGCTGGACTACGACAGCGGGGTGAATGAGGTGTCAACGAAGCAGATCTACGCCCACGCCGCGCAGGTTCTGGATCTGGCTCCGAGCCCGTTCGCGAAAGATCTCGTCGTCACATGCGGCAAACCGGTAGGTCAGCCGGTGACTGTAACGCTGTGGAAGATGGGGGATATTGACGGGGAAGAGGACGCAGGAGGTGAGCGGACGCCAAAGCCGCTGGTGGCACTTGCAGAGCTCCCGCAACAGAAGCTTCCGGTCTCCAAGTAAGAGTCTACGATTGGACTTGTGCTACGCATTGTGCGTTTAACTTTCTAATTGCCAATTGATTTATCGATTTCATCAGAGCCGCATGGAATACTGGCGAAGAGAACGCAAGCGCCGTACTGGTGTCGGCCCACGGCACGGCGCTTCGAACGTGGAGTCTGGACAACAACGAGCTCAGTATGCAGGACAAGCTGGAGCTGGATCTGTCGCTGGCGTCCGGCTCCTCTGTTGGAGCTCTTCGATGGGACCCGCACCACACCAACTATATCTCGTACACGCTCGGCAGCTCCGTGCAGACGTGGGACATCCGCTCGAAGAACGTGGCGTTCTCCATTGACGACGCGCACATGCAGACGGCGCTGGACATCGACTACAACCCGAACAAACCGTTTTGCCTCGTCAGCGGCGGCGACGACGGCAAGATAAAGTTCTGGGACCTGCGCCACGCGCGCAAGCCGTTGCTCGCGCTCTCAGCGCATACGCACTGGGTCTGGAATGTGCGCTACAATCGGTTCCATGACCAGCTCGTGCTCTCGTCGAGCTCGGACAGCACGCTGGCGCTCTGGCGGGTCTCGTCAATCTCGTCAGCGCCGATTGTTGAGCTCGACGAGCAGGACTTCATGAGCGAGTCGGCCTCGGGCGCCGACGTCGTAGACACGAAGATCAAGACGTACGAGGAGCACGAGGACTCGGTGTACGCGGTGGCGTGGGGCGCGAGCGACTCGTGGATCTTCGGCTCCGTGTCCTACGACGGCTGCTTCTGCATGAACCAGGTCCCGTCCACCGAAAAGTACAAGATCCTGTTGTAACACATGTGTGGCGATGTGATAACCAAGCGAACAAGCGACAAAGAAAAGTGTGGGAGTTGTTGTGTGTGTGTGAAAATGAACCCGGTCGAGCCGCAGGCTGCTGAGAAGGTACTCAACAACAGCGTGGAGCTCGTCGAGTTCTTGTTAATATCGGTGTGTTTTCTACAGGCATCCTGGGATGGCTTCTCTTGTAATGCTGTCTCCCTAATGCGCGAGCTCCCTATACTCGGTCGATGGCGAGACAGGCGTGAGAGGGATGGCGCCAGCAGCACCAGTCTGTTCCTCCTGGGCGATCTGGGCGAGCTGATCCTTGCGCGTGCTCAGCGCGATGACCACGAAGCCGCCGAGCACCAACAACGAGGCGATGACGGTTACGTAGCTCGGCGAGAGGCCATGGACGATCCAGTCCGAGAGAATCGCCATGGGCACGGTCAGCGAGAGACCAACCGTGGCCACAGTCGTCGACGTGTACAGGATCGCGACCGCCCAGAGGTAGTCGGCGAGCACGTTGTTCAAGAGCCCCTGCACGAAGAGTAGGCCGACAATCTCCCAGGTCAGGTTGCGAAGCGATTCAACGCCCGTAGCGTCAAAGACGATGACGAAGATCGCGAGTCCGAGGAAGCTGAAGCTGCCAAGGAAGCCGAAGAAGAGCGAGACGCTGATGCCAGAGTTGTCCGGGATGAGCTTACGGATCGCGGTCGTGTACACGCCGTACATAATGGCGCCGATGAGCGCCACGAGGTCGCCCCAGAGGTGGTCGTTGTCGCCCGAGCTCGAGTCGTTTGCGAGCGTCGAGATGTTGCCCGCCATACAGAGTACGACGCCGAGCAGCTTCATCCACGAGAAGCGCTCCTTAAGCACCCAGACGCCGAAGATGAGCGTGAACACGGTCGACGTGGCGCTGAGGATCGTGCTGCTGGTCACGCTCGTCAGGTTCAAGCTTTCGTTGTAAGTGAAGTTGGCGAGGAACCAGAGCGGCGCCACGATCGCACCGGCAATCGCGGTCTGCTTGAGCATCGGCTTGGAGTGCGCACACACAGCGACTGGCGCATGCTCGTCCTTGAGCTGCTGCGGCAGCTCCGAGGAAGAAGAGGCGTCCTTAGCGCCCTGCAGCTTTGGCCACAGCACCTTGGTGACGTAGTAGATCGGCAGGTTCACGGAGAAGAGTGACATGCCGAACGCGGTGAGGAAGAACGGCGCTTCGAACGACAGGTCATCGAAAATGTACTGGATGAGCACGCTCGAGAACGTCCAGATGACCGCGACGATGCCCAGGAAGATGCAGCCGACGACCCACTGGAAGACTGAGCCCTTGGTGTTCTGCGGAGATGCGGACGAAACTCCTGCTGCTACGGCTTTTTCAGCAGTGATGGAGATCGAATGGCGAGACGCAGCCGACACGCGGTGCACGATTGGGCTGGGGACGGACGTGGCCATGGTGACTTGAGCTTGGGTTTCCGACCTGGGGCTCCACACGCGTTTTCTCGAATGAGCTCGTGGTAGCGGAGCTCTTGGGTTGCGGACCACACGCGAGCGAGCGAGGCGTTAGGCTATGCAGACAGACAGATGGGAGAGAGAGGGCGAGGAGGGAAGGTGGGGTGGGTGGCCCATACGGAAAGCCGATCAGCCTGGAATGCAACAAGTCGCTTTTCTTGGACGATCGGATGATTGATCTTCTTTTCCCATCCGATCACTCCGTTCCTCATGGGAGACTGAGAAAGGCCACTGATGGTGTGTCACCCGCAAAGTACAGTTATCTCTCGAATAAAGCGTGTATAGACATTTCCACAAATGCGGACTTAATATTTCACTTGTGAAACCAACTGATTGAACAAAAGGCAAAAATATGCGTATTTAAAAGTACAGTGTATTTAGTAGTGCGAAAGGATGGAGAGACAAAAGTGATGTGACGTGAACTTGGCGCGAAACCTCGGTGATCTTGATCACCCTCCATCAACAGCTTTCGTTTCCGCACAAGGTTCACTCACTCATCCGACAATAGCAGCAGCCCACAAGCAGCTTTATCCTCAGAGAGATAATGTATAGCTGGTAGTATGCCTACCATTCTCATCGTCTGTTATTCAACAGTCTGGTCATGGGAAACCGCTATCCATCGCCAGTGAACTTGAATCCTAGAAAAACATGTTTGTGATGGAGCGCGGCTGGCTTTGTTAATTGACATCTGACTGTGAGGAGCTCTGATATGTACGAATCATAGCCGATCAACGGGAATGGAGCCAATCCCATAGCGGTACGAAATCTACCGCAGCGACACGGGCGACTACCATTGGCGGATGTGGTACCAAGACGATGGCTCCAGTCGTCCTCTCTGCGAGCGAGCTGGCTCGGCGTCACCACGAGTGAGAGACTCAACCTGTCAGACCGATCCTGCTTGCCCTATCCTCGCTCGTCAATAGAGCGCGCGCCTGGGAGCAAGAAAAAGCATCCGCATGCGGCACTTGACAAATTCGTCGTCTCTCACCAAGAAAAGAACCCAGACCCAAGAGCTCAAATGATTGGCAGGGCGTGATTTATTATTACCTGTGTAATATCACATACCTCTGTAACACATGATTTGGCTATTTTACGACTGAAATCGACAGTCAAGATAAAGTTCAATACTTCCATTATACTGTTACATCTAGAGAAGTATTATAAGAGGCGACGCTGACTGAACGTCGTTTTGTTTTGACGGTCACCACTTGAGCAATGAACAGCTGGACTGTCACGCGTCCCTGAGATGGCGATACACGAGTTCACAGTGGTCTCCCGCCTAAACTTACTTTCGTCCGATTTTATGCGGAGAAAATTTATAATGCGGATTTACGACACATTTGTGATTCCACATGTCAGTTAACATAACCAAACAATATACGTGAAAACTGGCGGCACACTGGATACGATCGCCGATCATCACACGTGTACCCATCTCTCCCAGGCTCGTATTAACGAACTGGTTTCGTAGATTGGACCTCCTCACTTCATTGCGTCCTGCTATGGCAATCCCAATACTCTACACGTACACTACTCCAGCTGGCATCGCGTTGGTCTTCCTCTTGTCTGTTGCTAACTCTCAAATTTCATTTAACGCCTTCACTACACTAGTAACGGATCATCGTTTATTTTCACATGAACAGCCAATGAACAACTTGACAATCCTAGGTGACCGAAGGGAGAGAGTGAGCGAGTCCTAAGTACGAAGTCTCCCTCCTATCGCGAGAACTCGACGAAGCAAGTCAAGTGTGCTACTGCTGCTGCTATAGACCGTCTGTCGTATCTCCTTCCTCCCTAAACAGTGTCCTCCTTTGATGTTGTTTTTGTCTAACAAAGCTAACGCATCTTTCTTTCTGTCTCCACGCTACTCATCCCCGCATCAGACTGTTGGCCTCATTGCGAAGCCAATCCAACTCCTCCATAGCTTTCTGGAAGCCGACCATGTCGCCCTTGCCCACACAATCCGCGACTCGCTGCGCGGCGCTCGCCAGACGTTCTTCAAGCGACGACGCGCTGCCGCTCTCTCCGCCGCACTCGTTTCCATTCAGAACCTTGCGCGAACCAGACGCAGTCGCCGCTGCCGTCGTCGTCGTTGTTGGGCTCAGTTTTGGTGGAGGACCACTGATAGAGTTGCTTCGCACGATGCCTGCACCTGGAGTCAGGGTCTTCGTCATCGTAGTTTTTGGCGTGTTGCGCGGTGGGGTCGCGGACATCACAGCAAAGCCCGGTGGTGGCTGCGACGTGGTCACCGACGACGGGCGCTCGCCCATCTTGGACGAGAATATTCTCGCGGCGTTGCTCGCGCCGATACCCAGCGAGCTCTGGATGATCTCGTCCTTGGCGCGGGTCTTGTCCTCGCTGCTCAAGCTTCCTCGTCGCGCGAGCTCCGCCACTTTGCGCAGTCGGAAGCCGTTCGGACTCATGATCGGGAGTCCCTTCGAAGAAGACGTCGTGGATGACGCGTCCTCGTCGTCCGTGAGTGGCGGTGGAGGCGGCGGCGGGATCGACAAGTTCGAGAGTCCGCTCAGGTTGTCCCGGCCAGCGCGACCGGCACCAGTCGCGTGGTAGAACGACACAAAGTTGCCCGCGATCTCATTTGGATCGTCGTACCCGCCCGTGATCTGGACGATCTCGTCGTCGTCGTAGCCCTGCGAGCTCGAACCATTGTCCGACGACGACGAGCTGGCGTCCGAGACAGTGTCCGCGTTCGCCATGACCGAGAAGTTGTCCTGGAGATCAGCTCGGCTCTCGTCAATGCCGGGCATCGCACCGACTCCGCCGCTCGTGCCGTAGTTTGGGAACCCCGGGATCACTTCGCCCTCCGAGACAAAGTTGCCCGAGAGATCGCGCGCCAACTCGAGACGGCTCTTACTGCGTCGACGGAATTTGAAGAACTCGGCCGCGTTGCCAAAGCTGCCTCGTCGTGCGCCAGCAGTGAGGGTTTGTCCCAACGGGGCTGGTGGAGGGTTGGGCTGGGCCATGGACGACGACGAGCTGCCAGTGCCACTGCGCTGGCGTCCCATCTGAAGACTCATCGCGCTAAGTTGCGCGGCAGCCTCGGCGGCGTTCGAGCGGCTCGAGGACTTGGAAGACGACGCAAACATGTTGGAGCTCTCCGCCTCGGACGCGTTCTTGGAGCTGCCCCCTGGAGACAAGAGCTGCTTCCGGTTTGTCGCCGTCTGTGGGGTGTTGAGCACCGCCTCCGCGACCTGCCAGGGCACCGTCATCGAGGGGCGGCGAGAGAGACCCGGCGGCGGCGCGATCACCGCGTTCTGGTCCAGCGCCGCGTTCTCTTCTTTCGACGCGATGTTGTAATACGACGTCTGTTGGTTGTAGAATGAAGCCTGTAAGGAGCAAATAGAAAATGATCCTAAGCAACCAATTCCACTATAAAGATACAAAGATGCATCAGCTAAATATTAGGATACGCACCGAGCCGCTGCTGTCATATTTCTTGGCTTTCGTCGGTGGCGGCGACCAGGAAGGCAGTGAATTCGCCACAAACCCGCCGTTCTCGTCCATTGGCGGCGGCGGCGGGAACGAGTCGTCCGGGAACTGCAGCGAATGGTGAGTAGGCTGTGAACAGACACAAACATTGTAGATTAGCATCACGCACATTTAGTATCATGTGCATTTCCACACTTCGGTACCTCATCGTAAGTGTATCTGCTGTCTTCGTCCAGATCCAGAGACGGTCGAACGTATGAGTCCGCTTCCTATTTACCACAACCAAATGCATACTGTTAGCCAAAGTTCAGAACCAAATTCCCATAAAGCACAACACGCCATCACCATACCACAGACGAGTTCGAGCCGTCGCCATTATCAAACGACAAATAGTCGTCGATGGTCTGCCCTCCACTATAGGAGTAGCGCATCTGCGCGGCCTCGCTAGGCGGTTCCACAGTCTTGGTCAGCTGGGAGCTGCGCGAGCGGCTGCGGTTGCCACGCACCTCGGGCACCGCGAGGTTCAAAGAGCTCGGGTTGCCGCGCATCGTTGCCGCGGGTCCGCGCTTCGGCGTCCCGCTCGGCGTCAGCGAGTTGCGCAGGCTGTCGCGGTAGTGGGACTTGGCCACGTTCGTGAGCACGGCCTTGCTCACGAGACCCGTGATCTCACTTTGGTGCATTGGCACGCTCTGCGAGGCGAGACGCAGCGTCGTGAGCTGTTTGAGCTCCTGCACCGTCATCCCCGTCTTTGGCGCCACGGGCGCGGCGGTTCCGGCGTTCACCACCGACATGTTAATTGTCGGTGTCGACGGGCGGCTGCTCATGTGGGGCTCCTGGAGGACAGGGGCCACAGATGCCTTAGGCGTGAGGGGAAGTGCCGTTGCAGACGACGAACCCTGCTGCATGCGCTTCTGCGTGAGGCGTTTCAGGTCCTACAGCAGAGTAAAAATGTGTTGGGTCAGTTCTGGACACACCGTAGCCTGTAGAATAAATCAGAGGGCCTATGTCTCTATCTGAAAGATCGCACATCCACTCACCTCGACGGTCATGCCGCTCTTGATGCCCATTTTGGCGGACACGGGCGATTTTTGCTGCCCGCCGCCGCGCGCCGGGCCTGCTCTGTCGCGCGTGTACCGATTGGACGCTGCTTGAGAGGCTCCCGCCATCTTGGCCTGCTGCTGCTGTTGCTTGTAGAGCTGTTGCTGCTGAAACTGGTACTGGTACGGGCTCTGCTGCTGCTGGAGCTGTTGTTGTTGTTGCTGCTGCTGTTGATACGCCTGGAACTGCGGGTTCTGCGCGGCGGCTACGTTCTGCAGGTAGTTCTGGTGCGAGCGCGCCGCTGTGGGGCCCCCTTTCCTCCGATTCACGTCCGCCATGCTGCTGCTACTGCTGTCCGTTGGTAGTTGGTCGTTGTCCTTCTCTTCACGACTGATTCTCCTCACGCCACTCACTCAACCACAGAAGAACAACGAACGAACGAACGCCACACGCCACTCACAAGTAAAGAGGATCTACAGACGAAGCGCTTGCGTGTGTGTGTCTCTCTCTTTCTCTCTCTCTCTTTCTGTATGAGCTGTGGCGAATGGCTCTGCCTGGCGTGTGCTGCGTGTTGTTGCTTGGGGCTCTGCTTGCTTGCGTGGAGCTCTTTGGCTTTCGATATCTTCTATCGCCAAACGATCAGATATAACCACCGCAGTCAGTCAGTCACAGTCGAGTCGCCCAGCATACATACAGTAACCCCCCCTTTTCCGGGTCGCACTTAGCAGTCACTGCTCCCCTGATTGAGCAATGCTCCTGATATTTATGCTATAAATTGGGTAGCAAGTTGCATAATAAGGACAGATTGTTGGTAGAAAACCAGCATCAGCATGAGCTGTCGTTACACAAATGCCTAATTACGTAGTTGATGCAAATAAAATTGCCTACATTTACTATTTTAGATAGTATCTTCTTAAAACGTGTATTTGCAGATTGTGGATGCTTAGATTCGTAATAAAAGCAGGTGGCGCCTCTTCAACTAGGATCAGATATTCAAGGGTCAATGAGCAGATGGATATGAATGAGTATGACGCATGAATAATTGGTGAACTAACCAAGCCGCGCCATGGACAAGACGCGAGCCAAGAGCGGTGGCACACCGGCCGAGAAGAAAAAGAGCAACAGCAAGACGAAGCTCGTGTCCGCACGCACAGCAGCTGCTTCACCTCAGTTGCTCAGCAAGGACCAGCAACAGCAGCACTTGCAACTCGACCCGCGCGGGGATGGAATGTACAGTGGGACCTTCCGCTGGCGTGAATCCAAGCGCTTTCCCAGCCTCCCAGCAGCGATATTTCCACGCGCGCTGAGGTCAGATTCAAGTGAGACGTCATCGCCGTTCGCAAAGGGCTGGGAAGGGTATCTCGTCGCGCGAAGCGACTCGAAGACGAACCTCGTGGAGGTGGCGTCGAAAGACCCTTCCTGTCTGGATGCACTGAGCTTCCCAATCACATTGGTGCATGTTGCACGAATGCTCGCGCTCTGGAAGGCGAGCGACAAAGAGAAACACATCCTGGTGATTGGCGCGTCACGCAAAGCCGAACAGCGCATCTGGCGGATCACCGACTACTGGATCGAGCTCGCGCATTTCTTCCCAGCGACCAAGATCAGACTCTGGTTCATCGGCCCGGAAGTGCAGGAAGACAACCAGGAGCCAAAGTACCAGCTGCCATCGAACATGAGAGCTCGTCACTTTTGTGGCACGTTTGGCGCTTTCCAGGATGCGCACGCCTCACACGACTGCACACCCGAAAACTCGATCATCGTCGGCTTCAACACTGGGTTTGGTAACTTTGTGGAATCCAACTACTACGACTTGCTCTTCAGCTGGCTCCCAGATCTCTACAAGATCGCAGACTCCAGGATCCCAGCGATCTTCACGTGCGCCAACGACTACGCCGACATGACCGGCGAGTTTGCGGTCCAGTCCCGTGTCATCGGCGCGAAAATGCTGCTGCTCCCCCAGCAGAACCCGTTCAGCTGTGCTTCGCATCTTCACGAAGAAGGACAGCGAGACACTGCTTGGTCGCGCGGGAACAGCTTCCTGTACGCCATCCGAGGATGCCACATTTCTCGGCGAGTGCAACTGGTATCAGGCGATACTGCGTCGCTGCAAAAGAGACTGGACGCAGAGCTCGACTTCCACTTGCAGGACTCGCTTGGTCGGCACTTCTTCCGAGGCATGGTGCTCTCGAAAGAGCAGGCGTCGAGGTGCAAGGCGATCACCGGAGCTCAAACAAGTATATCGACACTACCGGAGAGCGCCATGAGTGTAAACACCGGCCATGTTCCAGACCTGGAGAAGCCTCAGATCCAGTTGGTCCTGGGCAGCTCGAGCTCGGAAGTCGTCGCTTTGATCCACATCCCCAAGGTGCGTCAGCTGTCGGAGCGGATCGCCATCGACCTCACAGACTCGACGCTCTCCGTGTTCGTGCCTGGCAAGTACTTTTTAAGAGAGAAGTTCCCGTTCGAGGTGCCCAGCGGCAACGCCGCGAACATCCGCGCAGAGCTCACGCTGCCAGTGCTGCGTGTGGTATTCACTCGGAAGTAGTTGAGTTCAGCTTCGTTCTTCAACTTGGGTTGTGTTCTCTCGAGTATACATCATATACAGTACACACAATTTCAACACTTCCCGGATTACGTATAGTCTTCTGTGTATACCGAAACGAACTTTGTGCTGTGAATACGAACTTAGCAAGCGCCAAATCTGTTGCCTTTTGGCGCAAATGCTTCAGTGAACCAACAAGAAGTGCTCATCTCGCTCAGTGACGGCGCCGGAGGACTAGACACAGGAACAACCGCCGCCCGCTAAGATGTCGCTCAAGTTCCTCAACATGAAGGGGTGGCACCCGTCCAATAAGACGAACCAGAAGCGCATCTGGATCGCGGAGCAGAAGGCCAAGGACCAGGAGCAGAAGGAGAAAGAGGCGGCAGCGGAAGTGCGCCAGAGCGCCGACCTGCAGCGCTTCCAGCAGCTCGCGGCCACAAAAGGAGACCCAGAGGCTGCGCGGCGCATGGAACTACAGCAAGTGGGATTCATGTACGCGCCGCCGCCCGGTCTCGAGAAAGTGGACGAAGCAGCGGAGCGCGATAGGACTGAAGGTGTGTACGTGCAGCGTACAAGTGTTGGTTGTCCAGTTGCTAATGTATATATGTGACTCTCTACATTGCTCTGTTGTTGCTGTCATTAGACGACGCAGTACGGGAGTTTCGGCGCAAGATGGAGAAGAAGAAGGGCGACCTGGTGGACGATCCGAGGGAATCGCAGCGTAATCTGGAGCGATATGTTGGTCGCCGTCCCGACGAGAACCTCACCATCAAGGCACAAGTCGGTACGTTAAGGGGACTGCTGAGCTTGTTGATATATATGTATGCAGCGCATATATTAACCTCTCAATCTATGTGTTCATGGTATTATGTTAGAGCGCTTTCCATTCCTGAAAGACGCGCCGGTGGAGGGCGAGTATACGGATTCGGTGAAAGTGAATTTCAAGCCCATGGGCATGCAGCTGCGCAACGTGCGGTGCATGCGGTGCAGCGAGTGGGGACATCAGTCCGGTGACCGTGAGTGTCCGCTGCGAGACTTCAACCCTCACGGTAATTATTAGATGAAGCTGAGATGATTGCGGTCAGTGACACGTTGGAATTGGGCTAATTGGTGGGATCGATGCTGTTCTGATGTCCTGAATAGATGCGGCGCGCCAGGCGATCGAAGACCCGATGGCCTACATGAATAAACTGAGCCAGACGAAGCAGGAGCTGGTACTTCGAAAAGCGTCGCTCCCGCTCGAAATGGTTTGTTGTTCTAGGTTCATTTCCTCAATGTGCTGTGCGGGTAATGTCAGATGATGACTGACGTGAGATTTGTATGATGTGGTTGTGGTGTTGCTGTAGCAAGAAGAAGCTGGGAAGGAGGAGTACGAGATCTTGCTGTCCGATGAAGGTATGTGCTGCTTTCCTCTCGCAAGGATCTCCTTGTGTAAGAATAATGCACGTACGCATATAGTCCTAAACTAACCGTATTCGTGCGCACGCAGGTGATTCGTCCGATCCTGAGAAAGAGTTCCTTGCGAAGCTATCGTCGAAAGAGAAGAAGCTGCTACTGAAGAAGCTCAAAAAGCAGCAATCGCGAGAAAAAAGAAGAGGCGATTCGAGCGGTGATTCCGATTCCGATGCTGACGCTAAGAGCAGCAAAGACAGACGCAAGAGGAAGAAGAAACACAGGGGAGAAAAGAAGAGCAAGAAGAAGGACAAAAAAGTCAAACACAAGAAGCAGCACAAAGAAGACGAAAGTGAACTAGTAGAGGTCTCGGAGGCCGATCAGAGGCATCGGCAGCACCGTCATGGGTTAGAGGAAGCTGAGGCTACTACGTCCATAGGTCTAGAGCACAACAAGCGAGAACGAAGCGACCGATTCAGGTCTCGATCTGGAGACAGAACACGAACAAAGCGAGCGAGGAGGTCTCCCTCCAGATCTCGATCTCGCTCGAGACGCCATGACCGATCTCACCGTCACCGCCGGTCTCACCACGAATGAAGAATCCTGGAAATTCCCGCAACCATTCGAAGTATGTTCGTGGAAATGAAAGAACTCCAGGTACACTTTTGAACCCAGAGGCACGTCACCTGATTTGGGGTCACATCCTTCAGATTTGCGGTACCGCAAAAGCACCTCCGCGACTTGGTCTTGGTCGATCAAGCAACAAGCCAAAGCCAAAGTGCAAACTTTGGTTGATCACAAAATGTTGATTGTCTTCATTGTTGTTATCTAATGGCGCTGTCCAGATACTTTTTCTTCTTCTTGCTTTTGTTGTTTCAGCAGGAACACACCACAATAACAATGCAACCAAATAACTTACGAACCCAGCAGCGTGTGGCAGGCAATCCGCTCAACCTCTCCCTGCTCAAAAAGCGCATCTTCTTCTTTCGACGACGCGCTCGTCACCTTGCTGCTGCAGTCCCTCAAACAATGGCTGTCGAGGTTCTCTCCAACTACATAAACATCTTCCAGCCAGCCATTCTGCAGCAGCAACCAGGGAACCACCATCACCACTCGCTTCGCTGGGCTTCGGGGCCAAAATACATACCAACTTGGGGAAATCGAGATTACGAAAAAGAAGAATGAGTTGGAGGCCGCGAATGCTGTCTCCTCACCCAAAAAGCAGCCACACACTTCTTCATCACGCGTTATTGAACGGATTCCAGTCGGGGTTCCGCGATCGCGGCGACGGCTGTTGCTGCTGTAGCTGCTGGAGGTCGCTGCTCCCACTGAACGTGTCAAAATCGTCGTCGAACGGATTCGACGAGCGCCGCACGACTGACGAACTGTGGCGCGTCTCGCTCAAGTGGATCTGCGACGGCGTCAGCTGCGTCCCGTCCGAGCCCGAGTCCGAGTACCGGTAGTCGTCTTCTGTGATCCCATCACCACCGATGTCGCTCTCGTCGCTTCTGCGAAGACGATCCGCGCCGATGCCAAGCTGGTCTTGCGAATCGTCACCATGGCTGGAAGTGTTGGTGTTTGCATTGACATTGATGGTGCTGGCGATATTCTCCGTGTTCTTGGCAGCGATGGTGGCATCATACATGGACCGCCGAATTGCCTCCATGATCATGAGCTCTTCAAGACGACTCGCGTCCGCGGGACTTGCGTACATGAGTGCGTCCTCCACAGCGACCGCGGACACGGGCGGGGGCGTCGTGATCGGCCCCACGGCGATGTTGAGCTGCGAGCGCAGGTCGTCGCGCAGCTTCTGTCGGTCTTCGACGGACGCGTAGTGCTGCGACACACTGCGCTCTTCGCGGTTCACTGCAGGGATCGTCACCGGCTTGGACAGCTCCGGTGCAGCGCTCTGTTGTGCACCAATTGATTTTTACACAGCCAACACGGTTAGAATGTGATCCACAGACCGCTCAAGTGTAAGGCAATGCGTGCATAGCGTACCCGCTCCGAGTAAATCGACGACAGCTCAATCACCGCAGGCGCAGTGTACTTGATGCCGAACGTGTCGCGGTTGCAAAATGGACAGCTACAAAAGGTTTATACACAATCACAAATTTGTTTAGCGACCGATGTGGAGGCGTTGAAAAGGATGGTTTTCGTACCAGATCATTTTCTTTGGCGGCTTCATCTGGAGAAAGCATTCCGAGCAAATGGGCTTCTTGCAGCATGTCGACACGTTGAGGTTCCCCGGATAGTACTATTCACACGACAGAACCAAAATTAAATACAGTCAGCACAGGGTGAACAATCAATATTCGCCAACAGACACACATACGCACGCACCATGAAGCAGATCGGACACTCCTGCGTGAAGCAGGTTTCCTTCGCCTCGCGTCCGGGGAAGCGCGGTGCGATCTTCTTCTCCATGATCATCCGTCGCGCTGCTTTCGGCTCCCACGGGCACGTCGGGTACAGGCTGCGCATCCATAAACACATACACACACAACGTACACAATATCGTCATGAGCGATGCGTTCGTTCATCGACCATCACCACATAGAGCTCTTGCGTTTGATACTCACCCAGTCGGCTTGGTGTATTTCTCGAGCTCGCGCGTGACGGACGAGCGTCTAGAGGATGACGTGGACGAATTGTTGTTGCCCATGCTTATGCTTCTCTCTCTCTCTCTCTCTCACACTCTTGGACGTTTGCTGCTAATACTGAAGCTACGGCGGTAGGTTGTGATGGAGCGGCTGAGAGCGGCGGTGGATGCTCGGGACGGGAGGTATGCAGAACGCGGACAGACAGGAGATCGATCAGCAGCAACGAATGCGAACGAGCTGCGTCTTCTGTTCTTCTTCTTCTTCTCTGCTGTGCCTGTTGCTTTGCGTCCTGATCCGAAGGAAAAAAGCGAATATAAAATGGAGGGGGCGATAGCTTCCCGATAGGTTTGTGATGGTGATCTCACGTTTTAAGGCAGTTGAGAGTCAACTGATTATGATGGTGTTACTTTTCTGTTCACGGGCGTCCTGTCCACCTTGAATAGAGAGCTAGAGAGAGAGGAGCTCCCGATGTATGCTGCTTCGTAGTTTTCAATTGCCACACTCACAACGCGTAATGGGTACACAACTGTTTGCGCCACCTCGAAAATATGCTGTTGTACAGGATTGTTGAGCCTGCGACATGGAATTTACTGAACACGCTTGCACCTACAAATATTAGCGCACTCGGATTGGCTTAAAATGGGAAATTACAACATTCATAAAGACAATTTAAGTTGCAGCTGTATCTTTTCATCTTCCCAGTTGGCAATGGCAGCGTGTGAGAATGGAAAGCAGCTCCTGACGTTCGCCGCCGTTGTACGCATCTCTATTTGCCTACGACTCTCAATGCGCACTAGTAGATGCTGGTTGATCCCAACGTATGTATATAATGCGCCTGTGTGTGTGTGTATGCCTCTGTAGACGGACGTGACAGGCGAGAGCGAGCACGAGCGGCTGGAGGAGATCGAAGTGATCTTTGGCGGCTTTGACGAAATCGACCCGCACGCGCTGCGCCAGTGCTGGAACCTGCAGCGCCTCACCAGTAAGCTCATATGATGTATCTCTATTGCAATACGTAGTGCATGATATTGCACTCTACTGCCAGGCTGCTCTGATTCGTATGCTCTGTGCGCGCTCTGACTGGGCAGTGATCAACTGCAGACTATCGCGTATCGCAGGACTGGACACCGTCGGTGCGTCGCTGCTGCACTTGAGCCTGAGCGACCAGCAGATCACAAAGATCGAAGGGCTCTCTGCGCTTGTGAGCCTGCGCAGTCTTTGTCTCCAGCAGAACTGCATAGAGAAGATCGAAGGACTGGAAAAGTGCGTTCTTGTGGGCTCCTGTATGCTTCGTTGCCTGATTATCGGGCCTCAGCACTCACAGAATGGAATGATGATTGTGAATATTTGCTACGTAGCTGCCGGAAGCTCCAGAAGCTCTGGCTGTATGGAAACCGCATCAAGAGCGTCGAGAACCTGGCGTGCTGCTCCGACCTGCGAGAGCTCTGGCTCCAGGTCCGTACGTATCTGGTGGAGATGATACAACAATGGTCATTGCTATTGTGTTGTACTGAAATTTCCTATTTTTTCTGAATGGTGACTCTGTGCTCTTTGTTTCAATAGGACAACCAAATCCAGACGCTAGACTCGGACGGCAGCGGCGTCTCCACGCTCGTGAACCTCAAGTCGCTGCAAATCGCCAGCAACCGGATCCGCAGTACCGATGAGTTCCAGGTGCGTGGTCTCACATTGTAAACTGGTGCCTACTTTATTAAAAGTTATATTGCGTTGAACACGTGTGTTAAATTTGTAGCACCTGCGGAAATTGGTTCACCTTCGCGTGCTGTCGTTCTCAGACGAACACTTTGGTTTAAATCCGATCGTGAACCACCCCGAGTACCGGTCGTTCGCCATCACGACCCTGAAGCACGTGAGTATCCATTCGCTATGTCGAGTATTGAGCTGAATGTAGCATATCTCACTGGTCGTTGATGATCAGCTAAGGAGTTTGGACGGACTTGCAATTGATCGCTCGGAGCGCACAGAAGCCGAAGACCAATTCCTAGCCCAGGTATGCTACCAGAATGGCCTCCTTCCCTACAAGGCTTAGCTTTCCGTGAACTGACTGATGCCGTTTCCCATATCGGTAGACCCTGGAATTCAATGACAAGCTGGCGGAGCTCACACTCGCGTACGAGAACGAAATGCGCAGCATCAACGGACGCAGAGAGCGCGGTCTGTCGAATGCCCAGATGCTCCAGCGAGAGCTCATTGAGGCGCTGAACGAGCTCGAGCAGCGCGTGAAGGACGGGCAGCAGCAGATTGCGAATGAGAAGCAGCGGCAGCAGCAACTGAGAGATCAGAACACGCAGCTGCTGGTGGAAAGTGTTGAGAAGCTCAAAATGCGCTTTCACCAGATGATCGACCGGCAAATTGAACGAGAAACCAGCGCTCTGCTCGACGAAGAGCTCAAGTACGAAATCATGGAGCAAGAGGCGGTCGAGGAGCAGAGGCTGGCACTGCGAATCGCGACGTTGCAGTGTGATTTCCCCACTGCGATCGCGTTTCAGAGCCTGCCGGACCATTCTCCAGACCATCGGTACATCGCCTCGCATTTTCAGATGTCGACTGACAATGGTGATAGTGACACACTTGAAAGTGTCCACATTCTGCAGACGTATCGAGTCTTCAATCAAGACTTGGTCACAAGGTTTGAAGAGGCAGCGGCGACAATGGTGGACGTCTCAGGCTCAGGATTTGCCGGCGAAGGCGCGGAGCTATACTTGTACCTAGTCGTCGCTAGCGAAGACGAAATGACGCAGTACCTTCAACGTGGAGTCTCAGAAGTTACTAACGGTGCACCATCAGAAAATTGCAAGGATGATGAAGACGACATTACTAGCAAGTGGCTGTTTCTGTTCTCCAATCCATTGCAAGCGCTCGCATTCTATCGAGGGACTCCAGGTGAATCCGATCCAGAGAGCAGCAGCAGTGAGCGTGGGGAATTTGAAGACCAACAGAGTGAAGGCAGAGACGAAAAGTATGAAGATCCATTAAATGAACCCCGGATCGAAACCTTCCAGTTGCTGCTCTGTCGCGTGCGCATGCCACAGACGATCGAGCTTTTCTACCCCGAGAAGCGCCATTTGACCACTCTCGAGGCTCTTCACGCAGTTGCTACGCCAAAAGGCTCGATTCTTCAGCCTCCACCTTCTGCATTTCTGCAACTGGAGCTCGGCGGATCAGTTGTCCGACAGCTCAGATCCGAACCAAATTCTGCGACGATGGGTGGAGGACACGTGTACTTGGCTCGCAAAGCGATAGTCGGTGGCAATGTGCTGCCTCAGTTTCTGGTTCAATGCTCCAAGAGGCTTCAGTCCGTTGAAGTACCAGTAAATGGAGCTAGAGATGGTGGTGACGGCCAAGACGAAGAGGAACTCGACAATGGAGTCACTCAAAATATCAGCAGCACCGAAGTCCTGACCAAGTTCCAGCAGGCGCTTGAGCGAGAAGTCTACGAGTATCACAGCCGTCTGTGTCAAGAAATCGACCCAGCGCAAGTGCGCTTCCGCACGCAGCTTCTCGACCAGAGGCGACAGCTGGACGACCGCCTCAAGACCCAGCGACGCCAGATCGAGAACGAGAAAAAGCTCCAGGACCAGCTCATCAAGTCCCTTTGGGCTGAGAGGCGATGAGAGTTGACGACCGTTTTGTACACACACAAGGAGGTGACATAGGTTGGCGAGTTCACTTGCGAGCAACACGACGATGAAGACAGGGCTTCACGACTATCCGTGTGAGGATGCAGTGGGTTTGCTCTTTGCCATCGAGATCAACACGAAGTGAGTAAGTGATCGCTTCGTTCACGCGTTTGTTTACAAACTTGAAAAAGGATCGCAAAGCGCAGTGGTTAACTCAACGCGAGTTTGTAACTGAACCTTGTATATTTAATACCTTTGCATATTGCATGTATCACATTAATCAATTTTCAGCAAATACTACCCAGCTGCACATACAGTTTCCAAACTACACCTGTATAATTTAGTACAACTCAATACCCACATTACTGTTAGAAAGGCGGCTTTTTCTCCTAACTCCCATCTCCATCAGAGATCCCGACTTATGCGGATCATCCCTGTTGATTGTTGCAATTCTGGCGTGTCCACCTCATTTTCCCCCAAAGTTGCTTTCCGCTGCATTGTTCCGACCCCAACCGGCAGATATTCGAGTTCACTCACGAGCGACTCTATCCACCTTCCTCATGGCGCGCGAGCAACTCAACGGACAGCGCGACGGCCCGGCGTCGGGGCCGCCCTCGCGGCTGAGTGCGTTCGACAGCAACGGCAGCTTCGTGAGCGAGCGCTCGCCGCTGCTGCGCGCGCTGCGCGAAGGCTCGTCGTCGTTCGAGGGCACGTACATGTCGATGCCGCCGCCGTCGTCCATGGAGAGCCGCCTCTCGGAAGCGGGACAGTTCCAGCCGATCGTCTACGCCGAGAAGGCACTCGCGGCGTTACTCACGGGTGTGCTGCTGTACGCGATCTGCTGCATCGTCGGGCTCGCGCTCGTGTCGCTCAACTTTGAAGGCATCTTGGGAGACCGCGTGAACTGGTGGCTCATCTTCCTACCGTTCTGGCTCGCGAACGCCTGCATCCTCGTCGCGCACGTGCAGTCGATCCGTCACGCAAAGCGGCTACGCCAGTGGGCTGAGGTGGATTCGATGTCCAACGAGCCGCTGCTGCCGCTGCTACGCCGCATTGTGATGATCTACGCAATCAGCTTGCCGCTCACGGTGCTACTGCTCTGGAGCGAGCTCGCGTTCTGCGCGCGGCTCGAGAACTCGGGTACGAGTCTTTACATCTGCTACGCGCCGATCATGGTCATCCAAGTGGCGTTCGTGATCCGATATCTGCTCTGCCGGTCCGACAGCACGCTTCCCGTAAGTGGCATCTCTCTATCATTTTGCGATCTTGTTGATGGATCCATCTGTTTTTTAAACCAATATGTGTGTGTGGCTATGGCGAATGTTTTATTTTACTCTTCTATATGCATACACAGGGTGTGTGCTGGATCCTCTGCTTTGCGTTCACGCTGCTGCTGGCGTACCAGACCGACACGCAGCGCAAGTTCCACCAGCCCCAGGTGTACTACCCGCTCTCGTGGTGGACCGTCTTGGCGCCGCTGTTTGTGTTCCAGGTACTCATGGCGTGCAGTCTGCTGCTCGTGCTCTACAACGAGTTTGCAGGCATCTACCGCCTCACGCGGTGGCAGCTGGGGGCGAGCGTTCTGTACTCGCTGGCGCTCGTCTCCGGTGTCACCGGTGAGCTCATGCTCTTGAAGCATATCGACTACCACTGGGGTACGTTCACGTTCCCGTCGGCGCTCATGTTCTTTGGACTCGTATGCGCCAGCGTCGGCATGTACATCGTCGGCCGCCACCACGTCGAGGAATTGATGGCGACCCGCGGTGGCGCTGTGCCCGTGCCGCTTACGCGCACCACGGACGGCTGGATCACGAGCCACGCGGTCGTGGAGCAGTGGGTGCTGTTTGGGGATGTGTATCTGACGCCCGAGGGGCTCAGCGCGCGCAACCAGAACACGATCGCTGGCCGGCGCGACAGCTCGGTGGAGTCCTCGGAGGCCACGGGCGGACGCCTGATGCGCAAGCTCAAGCAGCTCTTTGGCGGTGCACACTCCAAACAGCCGCTGGAGGCGAGCGAGCCGGAGCGCCGCATCCAGAACATTCTGCGGAGGAAGACGTCCGGCAGCTACAGCGACATCACGGTCGAGGTCGTCCACACGCCCAAGCAGAACTGAGAACCGAGTATTTTGGTGGCAGGGATGAGTGAGTGTATTTTGATAATGAGAGACGTGGGCTGATTGAATGAAAATATGTTGGTGAGTGGTTTCAATTGGTGTAAAATGGGGTTGGAGCGATTTGATTGACTGGCATTTATAGATCTTGAAAGGACGTAAATGCAAGGTGATTGATCAGCACGTTTAACAATTAATGCTACTATCGAGTAGCTCATTAAGAGCAAGCGCAGCAATAATGAAAAGACGGCTCGTGGTGAACGCGTGCGACACCGCCAGCTCCACAGGCGCCAGCACCACAGCAACAGCTAGCGTGTCGTCAGTGCCAGTCGAGAAGCGCGGGTGCCAGATTCGCCCGCTGGGTGCCGACCCGTCCTTCCAGACGCTCACGCCGCGCTCACTCGCCAAGAGCGTCGCCGAGCTGGACGCGCTGCGCTCACGCGTGCACGCGCTGGAGCTCCAGCTCTCGCAGCAGAATGAGGCTGAGGCGGCGCTGTTACTACTAAGCGCCCAAGGTCAGAAGTCCGTCAAGAAACTGCCGCCACTCGGCGATGGCGCGCTGGTCCAGGGTGAAGCCAACGAGGAGGTGCGTCTGTGATAGCCTGTTGACGAATTAAGTCTCTCCTTATGCTATGATGTGTACGGCGAAATAATTTACGTGAATGTGTGGTGACAGAGTACAACTTCGCTGCCCATTGTGTCACTGAGCAGCCACTTGGCGACCGCACCAGAGCACTCAAATCGCCGCAAGTTCTCGCTCACACTCCCCTCAGCAGGTAGCTCGCCGGTCAAGCAACAGAGCCATATGAACAGCACTGCACCGTCACAACCATTGATGCCAGTGGATCAACAGCGACTGGGACAATCGCAGTCCGCTGACACGCTCCAGCCACTCGCAGCGAGCTCTTCGCTGTCTGCAGAAGGGGAGAAACAGAAGAGTATGCTACAGGGGGCTGGCTTGAGCCACTCGAGCACCAAGAGACTCATCATCTCAAGATCGTTCACTGGGCTCACGACTGAGTGCTCTGGGTCTTCAGCGTCGCCGCCGAGAGAGGAGACCAAGATCACACTCAGTCACGATGGAGGAGACGCCACATTTGCTGTCTCGCAGCGTAACCGGCTCTACCAGATCCTCAAACGCGTGAGCGCCATCGTCGCGATCAAGGAAGACGAGGTACGACTTACTCGGTATCGAATGACCTCATGCCGCGTGCTAATTCCTCAAGATCTCTACGTGTTGTGTCAGCTTGTGATCCTGAAGAAGCTCGTGGACGCGGAGGTCGGAGACGTGATCAAGTTCCTCGTGGATCTGGAGCACGAAGACGACCTGTCCGTCATCAGCAAGAAGCTCGCGCACTTGCTGAAAACCGGGTCGCCTTCGAAGCACCACACGGCTCGCGTGGAGTTGCTGCACCAGCATCCGATCTGGGGGATCCAGTACCCGCTGCAGAAAATCGCGTGCAACCTGGAACATCTGCGCAGCACGGTTACCAGCAGCTCACCCACAGCTTCATCATCCTCATCGCCATCGAAACGAACCGAAGTGATCGTGCTCGTGTCCAGTGGGGCGTACAACCCGATCCACATGCTGCACATCCGCGCGTTCTACGTCGCGCGGCAGTACGTCGAGTCCAACTACAAGTTTCCCGTGGTCGGCGCGTTCATCTCGCCGTCGCACGACACGTACGTGCGCGTGAAGAACCGCCGCAACCCGCGCGAGATGATCACGAAGCGCCATCGGCTCGGACTCATCGAAGCGGCGGTGGCGTCTTCGACGTGGATTGAAGTTGACAAGTGGGAGATCACGCGCCGGCGTGTGCTCGATTACCTCAGCACGCTCACCCACGTGCGTGAGATGTGCGATTCGCACTTTCCCGGGTTCAAGTTCCATCTCATGTACGTCTGTGGGTGCAACACAGTGGTGAAGCTCAGTCACTCGGCGCTGCGAGAAGAAGGCTTTGGGTGCATCACGATCTGCCGCCCCACGCAGACCGAGATGGTCATCAAGCACCTCGGTAAGCAGCTTGCGAAGGCGACCACGATCGTCGAAGACACGGGCGTCCTCCCTTGCGATCTCGAGCGCGCGACCAGCTTCCGCGTACGCAAGGCGCTCACGAATATCGAGAAGAATGGCCCGCTGATAGAGATGATGGTTGGGAAATCCGTGTTCCAATACTTTGTCAAGCACGACATTGGCGCCAAGATCGCGGGGAAAGAGAATTGGACGGACGAGGACAAGCAGTGGCGAGACGTGGATCTGCCGTATGTTGAATACATTGAGAGCTAAACGGAAATGTTGTCCACGGAAATGCTGCTCATAGTGAGTGATCGTATAAGTATGTTGGACAGCAAGTGTCCATCTGCGACGGACGCATTCAGAAACGCCAAAACACGCACTCATTACTTTCTTGTGATATGTTTCCGTCTTCATCACATGGACACTCAAAGTGGACACTATGATTGCGTTGTACACCCATGCGCTCATCGATGTCAGCGCCGACTGTCAATAATCGTGTTTATTGAAGTTCGCCGGGACACTGCCACTCAGCCAAGATAAACGATCTTGTTGAGCTATCAACCACCATTCGTTGGGCTCCAATGTGACAGAACACAACAATTAACTCGAGGATTACGGTATTACACGAAATCATCTGTCCATCGAAATTACTATCCACGAATGGTGTCTAATCCGTGACTTCGCTTGCGTTAGATGAGGCTGTGAAGAGCAGCACCCCTCTACTCTCTGAAGCTTCGCAGTCGCATGCGAGATTACGTTGACCAAAACTGGACACAGTAAACAGCCAAAGCAACACGACAGCTACCTCCAGCGCCACTCAGACAGTATGCTTAGAGATGCACTCAGATGAGGTTGCTTGAACTTCTTCTGTTCCACAGAGCGTAAGCCTTCGTGGGCCGAAACTGACAAGTTAAAATACTGTGATGATGACGCAGTTGGCTCTTATACAAGTAATCTGTTGCTCAAAAGAATCGGTTGAATATGTGTCACCCCTCGCCTCCTCTTCAGTTTCTGGATCCACAAAATGAGTTGATGTCGAAAGCATCATTTTCACATTTGCCTCACAGATCCCAAGTCCAGCAACCAGTCTACACAAACGCGACAACAACATCACTACCGCAATGGCCGCCATCACCAAGGACTACAAGCTCTTCACGCCGCTACAGCTCGGCGAAGGACTCGTGATCAAGAACCGCATCATCTACGGACCCATCACCCGAGCGCGCGCAGACATCGACACCCGCGTGCCGACCGAGGCCATGGCGGAGTACTACGAGGCGCGCGCCAGCGCCGGTCTGATCATCACGGAGGGCGTTCAGGTGTCCGAGCAGGGTTACGGCTGGTACGGCACCTCTGCGCTGTACAACGACGCCCACGCCGAGGGCTGGCGCAAGGTCGTGGATCGCGTGCACGCGCGCGACGGCAAGATCTTCCTGCAGCTGTGGCACATGGGCCGCCAGGCGCACTCGTCGTTCAACGCCAAGCGCGAGGTGGTGTCCTCGTCCACCCTTCGCTTCGAGAGCGGCCACACCAAGAACGCGGACGGCGAGCAGGTGCCGTTCGAGACGCCGCGTGCGCTCGAGACTGAGGAAATCGCGGACGTCGTCGAGCAGTTCCGCAAGTGCGCCGAACTTGCCAAGCAAGTGGGCTTCGACGGCGTCGAGATCCAAGGCGCCGGAGGGTACATCGTCGACCTGTTTCTCCAGTCGTGCACGAACAAGCGCACGGACAAGTATGGCGGCTCGTTCGAGAACCGCGCGCGCTTCCTATTCGAGATCATCGACGCGCTCAAGACCGTGTGGGCCGCCGACCGCATTGGCGTGCGCCTCTCTCCGAACGGCATCTACGGCGGCATGGGCAGTGAGGACAACGCCGAGATGTTCATCTATCTCATGGAACGGCTGGGTCGCTGTGGACTCGCGTATCTCGTCATGGTGGACGGCTACGGCTGGGGATACTCGGACAAGAGCCGTGTGCTCACCTCGTTCGATGCCAAGACGGCGTTCAAGGGGAACATCGTCGCCGGCAACGACTACACGCGCGACATCGCGGAGGGGGCGATCCGCAGCGGCGCCACGGATCTGGTCGGGTTTGGTCGGCTGTTCATGTCGAACCCGGACCTGGTGGAGCGCTTCCAGCACGACTGGCCGCTGAACGAGTTTGTGGACCGCGAGTTCTGGTGGGACGCGTCGGTGGGACTGGAGGGCTACAACACGTTCCCAGCGTACAACCCCGAGTAAGAAGGAGAAGTCGGGATGGGCAAGACTGCGTAGGAAGAGTGCACGGCACGTATAAGCTGCTAAACTTTAGTAGTGCAGATCTAGATTTGTTCCACTTCACCCAAACCATAGAGCCCATAAGTCAATGAACTCTTCTTGCATGTTGATCGCCTGCTATGTTGTTATGAATGGCGTTGGGTGCCTCATCTAGCACGCATACACTCACCAGTCAATGAATGTCGGCGTGTTTGTCTGAAGCTGTAGCGTAACCATTTTCTAGACCACTGTAACCTACAAAGTATCAACCTAGAACCTAGGTGCTCCGCCATACATACAACCAGCAAGTTTGGCCCCAGCTTGACGTCTCTATACAAACATCAAGTGATCCGAGCCGTTGACCATCCAATAACCGCTGCAACGAAGAGCTCCGATCTCCAAAAGACCCAGGACAGAGAGACGTCAGTCACAACAATGCTCACAGTACGCGACTCGTGCGTGATCGCGGCCACGGCGCTGGCGCTGCTCGCGTACCAGAAAAGCTCCTCGTACTACGCGCGCTGGAAGGGCAGTCGCGCACGCGAGCGCCACCCGCTCATTCCGGCGCAGATCGCCACCACGGACGACCAGATGGACACGTGCGACGATGGTATCCCGCGGCGCATCCGCAAGGCTGAGACCGGTGCGTCCTATTCTAATGGCAGTCTTGCTGTGTTGCTGTGCGGGATTGTAGTACTTACCATAGAACTCACCTTGCTGCTGTTGTGGTATAGTGCTGAACCGCCGCACATCCCGCATCATCCTGGTGCTTGAAGCGAGTTGCGATATGTTCAACCAGCAAGCCGTACTTCGAACAGGTGCAGTCCTTAACTTTGTCTTTCTGGCTATCTAACTGTATGGCTATGAGGCTCTGACGCTATAGGTTCTGTGAACGTTGTGGTGTTGATAGCGGAATGCATGGGCATCCAGCACGTGTGGATCGTCGAGCCTGCATTCTACAAGCAGCACAAAACCGAGCGCCACATTGCACGCGTGAGTCCCGCCAATCCAATCAATCCATCCTGATACAATTGCTACCTGTGTTGACTGAGTATACTCATTGTATCCACCATGACTGTGATTGTTTGTTTCTATAGGAGGCAGTCAACTGGCTGTCGATCCGTCGCTTCAAGACCACGCAGGCGTGCATCGACGCGCTCTTGAACAACGGCTACGAGATCTGGGCGACGGATCTGAGCCAGGACGCGATCTCGCTGGAAGCCCCGGAGTTGAAGCTGCCGGACCGCGTGGCGATTGTCATGGGCCGCGAGGCAGACGGTGTGAGTCGAACCATGCTCGACGCCGCGGACCGCCGCGTATACCTGCCGATCCATGGTTTCGCAGATTCGCTGAACCTGAATGTGGCCACGGGCATGGTGCTCCTGCGCCTCTTCTTCATGTGCCCCGAGGCGCGCGGCGCGATGCTGCCGAACGAGCGCGAGCAGCTGCGTGACATCTGGTACCGGCGCATGGTCAAGGGCGACGAGAACGTGGATGTCTTTCTCGCGGCCCCGCCGGGGCCGTACTGCGACCTGCGCCGCCCTGATGACCACCGCGGTGCGTGGATGGGCGGCAAGGTCAAGCGGAGGATCATCAAGAAAGAGCACCAGATCCGCGCGGACGAGATCGCTGCCGCCAGTGGTGTGTCCAACTGAGCGAGACACAATATGCTCACATGTAGTAGACTCTGTGTTGAGGCAATGGTGAATTCAGTAGAAGCCATTTGAATACCACGATATCGACGCAACATGCAGATTTCTGTTTTATTATTGGGTAATATTTTCTAAAGTATAGGAAAATCTCTCATAGTTCCTTCATCATCAGCAGCAGTTTAGTTCGCCTTGAGCTTACTGCTGCGGGTACTGATCGCCTGGTCGCCATAGAACCCACCGCAGGCGCGTCGGAGCTCTTGGACGATTCCGTGCGACGTGTACACGAAGAACGGCGCGGCAAAGACGTCGATCGTGTAATGGGTCTTCTGCACCACAACCATGGAGCCCGTGGCGAGCGCCACCGCGAGGAAGAGCGCCTTCCAGCGCCAGTGCACGCGACGGCAGGCGAGGAACACGAGGTACGTCGTGGCCGTGTGGCCGCTGAAGAACAGGTCGCGCACGAAGATGTTGCCATCGGCGTGTGCGATCGGGTCCACGAGCGGGATCATCCCCTGCGGGGCTTCCAGGGGCGTCAGGTACAGCGCGATCTAGCCATCGCATTGCCAGCTGTGTCAGTACAAATAGGATACTGAGGTAGCCAAGCCTTAGACCCTGAAGATACCAAACTCACCATGCGCACCCACATGACGAGTGTGTTGGTCTGCGAGAACTCGATGAGCAGGTCGGGCTTGTCGAAGCCGTAGACGCAGCCACCGATGATCGCGCCGTAGACGAGGAAGAAGAGCGGCACAGAGAGGTCGTGCGCGTCCAAGAACGGCAGGATCGGGTCCGAGAGCGCCGCGAAGCGCTCAATGTCCGTCCGGTTTTCGTGCCAGCGGAGGAACCGGCCGTATGACTGGATCGTAAAACTGTAAAGGTATAGAACACACACACAAGATCAGAGGCTAATAGTGGTGGATACTAAACGCAACCGTAGAGACTCACATGAGCACGGCGACGGACGCGGCAAAGTCCAGCTTGCCCTGCCACGCGGTGCCGAAGAACTTCTCTCGCCAGGCCTGACGCCACGTGCTGCAGACCTCCGGGTCGACCACCGCCGCCTTCGCCTGGGACACCGCGTCGTTCAGCACTTCCGAGAATGAGAGGCGTCGCGGCTTTGGGGACGCCAGCGAGGCGTCAGCATCGACAGGAAAGCCGTGAGCTTTCTGCGACGGCGACTGCGCGGCGGACTTGGGCGAGTGCACGGTGTGCACTACCTCGAGCGCCTTGGCGTCGCCCGCGATCACGAGAGTCGGACGCAGCTGCGCCAGTTTGAGAGTCGGTGGCACTGGAGAAGTGGGGTCAGAGACACTGACGCTGCTACTACTGCTGCTGCCGCTTGGCTGCGCGTAGGTCTCTACGAAACTCACTTGGACGCCGTCGTGAGCCGTCATGATGCTGCAGTAGCTCTCTTGTTGGCCACTACAGTCGACTAGCGTTTGAGAAGTAGCTGTTACACGGGAAGTCGGACCTCTGTAGGAAAACGACGAAAGTAGCGAGTCTAGTGCTGAGCTGGTTGGTGGTCGCAGGGATTAAATGAAGTTCGCCCTGCTGCTGCTGCTGCTGCCAGACAGGCAGATCTTTCAATGAGCCAATGTGAGCAGCGCAGCGCTGAGCTGAACGAACTGAGCAGCGCGCTATTCGACTCGATTCGATAGTGTGCAGCTTCATGTCGATTTGTTTTTCTTCCTTCCACACATTCACTGAAGAGTAACGGCCCGAAACGAAACCGTTCGAAACCATCGAGATATTTTGAGCTGTTTTGACGCAGTCACTCGCGCGTTCTCCACCTCAGAGAACGGTTGATTCTTTCGACGAATATCACAAAGATCGCACTGGTGCTTGGGCAAAAAGTAATCAGCCGCGTCAGCTTGTTGAGTTTGGCGCACAATGCACAAATGCACCAGCGATCCACAAGTGTGTATTATCTGGCTATCCATGATGACATGAACTTGTCTCTTCGATTATAGCGCGTTCTTGAGGGTGCACTTGGATCTTTTGTGACAATGTAAAACGACCGAGATGGCGCACGTCTATCTGTCCACCCACACATGCATGTGAATCTATTGATGACACTTAGTTCCGCAATGTTTGCATGGACCACAGACCTGGGCGATGTCAGTTGTTTGCACGATCGACACGCGACTGAAGGTCAACCGGCGCTTGATTGAGGGAGGTGATGAGGAATCAACTCAAGTGTAGGAACCATCATGAAGAAGAAGACAAGTTTCCCTCTTCTGGACTCATTGAGTTGTCGAGTTTTCATCACTTTCCGCAGCACTCTCGCACTGTCACCCCCTCTTCAGCAGTCAGCCACTCGCAACCGTCACTATGGAGCGTCCTGCGGTTCATACGTCCGCTGCACTGCACTTTGCGCTTTGCGCTTTTACTCCTGCCTACGTTGAATCAATACGCTCTCCGTATCTGTCCTTGTTGTCCTCTTCGTGCGTGTCACGTCCTGGGTCGCTGGTACACTTGTTGGCTTATAACGCTCAGCTTATAATTGAGATACCTTCTTCAATTTGGTGTCGGCATCGGGTGATTCTCCAGCGGAACTCGACCGCCGAAGCGAGAGTTCGGTCGTCTAAGATACACGACCAAGAGCGTGGGTGGCTCTTACGCGTGAAGCCCTAAAAGCGGCCTTATTAATTGCATCATCGCGACCAAATGAATGCTCCCGGCCACTCATGAGCGACATACTACTACTAAAGACACTCGAGACACCAAACGCACACGATACAAAGCAAACAAGAGCACGCATACATGCAAATACAGCGAAGCACATGCACAGAACCACAAGCAGCACGCACACGCCATTCAAGCTCGCATTCGCTTACGCTCACCTTACAACCCCGCGATCGACACTATTATAGCACACCCGTCACCACAGAAGCGCCTCGCCTCCGCATACTGCACACACGCACATACGCATGAGCGCGTGGTGCCCCCATTACTCAACTTTGGATACCTCTCGCTTTGGTTGCATCGTCACAGGGGGGATGAAAAATAACACACGCCCCGTCGGATATGGCTAAACGAGCGTCACAATGGGGACGCAGGCGTACGCGTCGGTGGGTGTTGGCGACTGGCAGATCGAGGGCGGTAGGCAGAGAGACGACGACGACGACGACGACGATGACGACGGCGCATGTGGCGCTCACTCCATTCTGGTTGGAAGGCGACGAAAAGGAAAGTGAGCTTAGCAGCACATCTAACAGCTCTAACAAACACTCGTCTGACTCGCTAAATACGAGCCGTAAGTTATGCTGGATACAAACCTTACGTCACAGTATATCTCATATCCACAACGACATACCATGCTGTGTGCAAGTTTTTTTAAATTTCAGTGTAGAGAAAGAAAAAATGTACGTACAGTTGAGTGAGCCAATCAACTTGCCGCCAGTCACATGCCTCCCTTTCCATCTTGAGAATTGTGCTTTCTACCACAAATGATCGCACAGCGACGGCATCGTGCGAAGCAAAGCGATGCGTGCTTGGCAGCCAGGAGGTAGCCAACAAGGATCTATTTAGTGGGCCATGCGTTTGGCACGCCTAGAGTTTTTAGAGGTTCTACCTCAGACAAAAAGTGTTCTGAATGTTCTCCACCTTCTCTCCGTTGGTCATTTGGCCATGCATGCGAAGAAATAGAAAGTGGCTTCAGACCACTTTTTTGCTTTTTTGGCCGCGTTTAAATTCGCGGTGCCTCATCTGCTGTAAGATCAATCATTTTCTTTCTTTCGAACGCAACACATGTGCATGGCAGCCATGGATAGATGGCATGGTATCAATCATATTAATGATGATGTTTCAGTGAGGTATATAGGTGCGCTTGTGACCTACAGTATCCGTAATTCTAGTTTCATGCTACATGGCTAAACTGGAAGCGCTGACGAGGTATTATGGTGCCGGAAGCATCATAAGCCCAAGTCAGCGTCAGAACCCGCGAATCGCGATTGCTTGTTCCTTTGGTGGGGTTGCGTTGCTCGAATTAATCTTGGGTTTGGTATCAATCATATTATGGAGATTCTAAAGCATCAAAATGGCAGAAAATGCTGCCCTACTGCTGCTCGATTGCGTGAAGCCCTCGCTACAATCACGAACCAGCCAGCAAGAGGCTCACCCAATTGATCACTCGTGAGGAGTAGGAAGAGGTGTGTGGGTCCTTTCCTCTATCACGCGAGATGTGAAAGTGGTCTCACTGCCTTAAAGATTTCCTTTCTCCCATAGTATTCTAATAATTATGGGGATTCCGTTGCGACGGTTGGCGGTGGAACCTAATCGTGCAGGACAAAACGAAGGGAAGAACCCCATATAAAAACACACACAGCACAAATAAATGCTTTAACATTTTTGTCTCTGGGTAGGGGTAATCACCCTTTGTTTAACCACCCACCAGTTGTCATGTCGCATAATTTTCTTCCCGCATCACCCACAAAACCAGTAAGAGCACCCTTTGGTTACGGACTCGGGACGCGCTGCTGATTAGATTACGGTGGGCCGTCAACTTGCCCTCAACAAACTTGAGTGGCCAGTTCCGATTCTCCGATAAGGGCAACAGGCGCATTCCTTCGACCATTCGCATCAACATCGGCGGCCCGCGTCTCCGTCCATTTTCCCCCTGACGACCACCGTCATGGCCTCCTCCCCACCCATAGCGTCTGCGTCAAGCCCACCGTCTGCTGCTGCGTCTTCTTCAGTGGTGCTCGTGCCGGCGGCACGCAGGCGGATCGTCAAGCCCAAGGCGAAAGCGGCGATGGCCAAGGGAAAGACGACCAAGGTGAAGGCGAAGACCAAGGAGCCCAAGCGCCCCAAGCTCAAGTGGCGCACGCGCGACTCGCAGAACTCGCAGCTCTACAACCTGCAGCTCGACATCAATGACTTGCAGCAGGAGATCCAGCACTTGCAGCAGATGCGCAGCATCCTGAGCGCGCAGCGGCTCAATCGCATGGACGACCACGACGGCTCGTACGTCAAGGTCGTGCGCGAGTACCACCGCGTGTTCCAGCACGGCTTCCACGCAGTCGTGCCGCTCGAGAACGGCCAGCACGTCAACACCATGGAGTTCCTCTCGCGCGTCATGGACGAGCGCGTGTCGATCGGCCGCTTCGTTGGCCTCGACATGATGCGCGACCAGTGGACGCGCTACTCGACCGCGCTCTGCGACTTGGACCTGTGCTACATTTCCTCCAAGGTGCTCCCGCAGATGGACTACGTCACGCCCAGCGGCATCGTGCGTTCCGTCGCGATGGTGTCGTCCGAGGCGAGCTACGAGTCGATCTTCACGGTCGAGACGATCGAGATGATGTTCCCGCACCTGCTCCAGCACCGCAGCGTCGTCGAGAAGCTGCTCGGCCGCAAGTTCCGCGGACTCGCGCGCTTCGACTTCGTGTTCGACACGAACTCGCATCGCGTGATTGGCTACGACTTCCGCTTGGACTTTTTCGAGGCGTTCGCGCGGCTTCTGCACGACCCAGAGGACCTCTGTCTGCTCTTTGAAGGTGCCAAGATCTCGGAAGAATTTTTGATTGGCGATTTGAATGTGTATTCGCAGTCTGCCAAGACGAGTGAGAGCAGCAGCAGCAGCAACAGCAGCAACAGCAGCAGTGGCGAAAAGAGAAAGAGTAGCGGTGATAGAGATGGTGGTAATGAAACAACAACAGCAGGAACGCAGCAGCACTGGAACGATACGATTGTGTCGAAATCCTCCAGTCAGCGCAGAACAGCTCAGGAAGAGCAGGAGATACGCACCCAACAGCTGCACTCGAAGCTCACCAACATTCTGGATCCAGCGGACAGAACTCCAGCAGTGTCATTCCCAATAGCCCCAGCAGTACCAACAGCACCGCAGTTCCCGAGATTACCAGCATTTCCAACAGTGGCAGCAGCAGCATTCCCGCAGCAAGAGCAGCAGCCACTACAGAGGTATCCACAGCAACAGCATTATCATGCCGTGGGGCAACCGAATCGTCCGCTGCCCTGGCAGCTACAGCTGACGAGCATTCTGCATGACGCACCCCCAGATGTGAACGAGCCTGAAGAAGAAATGAAGCACGAAGACAACTACCAAGTCCAGAGTCCAGAGTGGCGAGGGTGGCGAGGCACATCGCCTCGCCTGCCGAGCATCTCGTACTTTCCTACTTCGGCTTCAGGTGGCAGCAACGACGCCTCGTCCACTATCAGAAGCATTCCATTGCTCGGAAAACGATCGAATCCATTTTGCAGCGAGCAATTCCAGTCGTTCCCTCAGTGATCGATCGGATCCAGTGAATGAACCCAGTTCAGCAAACCGACATGGCGTTAGTTTGAGTGTGGTACGTGTGACGAGAGTGAGTGTTCGTATTGGTATTTTACGTTGACGGATTGATGTGGTCGCTAGCTACAGCAATGCTTCGGTGCTGGCTGTGTGTGTGTGCATAAGCGCTATTTAATATTGGTTCAAATTAGTTCGACTGATTCTTTTTTCTATATTTTCTGATCAACTATTGAGGGGCTAGAGTATTTGAGCTCACTTTGCTGACACTTATGGCGGTTCAGGCATACAAGAGAGAAAGCAAGCCAGGCAAGTTGTGCAATCATCTACAATGCATTCATCCATTTACGATTTATCTATCGCTCTATAACTTTTGGGGTCTAACTCATCGCATTCTTCCTATGCATCTTTCTTGCCCAAGTGCGCCTCGAGCCGCTCGCTGAGCGAGTCGATGGCATTGAACTGGCGCGTCCAGTGCGAGTTGTAAAGGAACGGCCGCAAATCGAAGCGGTTGTCGTCCGGGGAGTAGTTCTCGGCGTGGTACGACGGCGTGAGCGTCGTCATCTTGTGGCGGTTGAGCGAGTATGTGAGGAAGAAGCGCTTGACCTTGTCGGCGACCACGTGCGGCGCCAGGTGGTCCCACAGGTGCGTGAGCTTGCGGAACATCCAGTACGGGCCGCATCGGTCGATCTTGCGGAGACGGCCGAACCAGCCGAGCTCCTCAGAGGTCATCGTGAGTGTCGTTAGCAAGTCGGAGGCGTCAGCAGACTCCTCAGCGCTCGAAAGCGCGCCGACAACAGCGCTCAGCGATGGGTAGTTGTACTTTGTCGCTCCCCAGCGCAGCAACTTCTTCAGGTCGCGCTTGCAGACCGCGCCGATCGGGTTCAAATCACCACTGCTGCAGTCGTACTTGGTCATGGAGCCCAGCAGACCTTCGTCGACGTTGCCCGAGCTGAGTACGAGAAGAAAGCCCTTCTTAGAGCGCACCCACGGCAGCAACTGTGCAAGCATGTAGCTCATGACCATGCGCAGACGCGCCTGGATGTTCTGGAGCGCAAAGTCCTGGGTCAAGTCGCCGCCCGACTCCACTGGCTCGGGCTTCTTCCCCGTGAGCAAAGTGAACGTACCGATCACAGCGTCAACCATCGTGTCCATGCCCATTTCCAGGTGGTACGAGCCGATTTCGGCTGCGAGTGCAGACGCGGTCTTGGCTTTCGCAGCCGTGAGCACGCTGCGCGTGCCCATGCACGTCGTGTGCAGCACGTGGTAGGCGAACTCTTGCGAAGTGGGCACCTTGAACTCCTGTCCTTGCGTGCCCATGATGCGCTGTACGTCCTGAATCACGCGCTTGTCACCGCGGTTCGCAGCCTCGACGACAAGGTGGCACATGACACCAACGATGCATGCGACCGAAGACGAGTCGGCGCCACCCGAGAGCGAAAGGAAGAAGCCCGAACCACCGCTGCGGCGCAGGTAGTCCCAGAGCCAGCACGCAGGTCCAAGCGCAATCTCCTCTTCAGGTTCGTGATACTTGACGTCGATCGGCGCAGTGGGGCGAACGAACGCTTCTTCATCGTGGCACAAGCTGAAGTTGACGTTGATCTTCGGGATGACGGTGTCGAGCGAACTCGCCTGCTCGCTTCGACTGCTAAACGCGCCGCGGTACGAGCGCACGTCGTCTAAATCGACAGTCGCAGTGACGACCTCGACATCCCGGACGGAGAACTGAGAGCCCTGGGCCACGACCTCGCCGTTCACGACGATGACAGCACAGCCATCGTAGTAGAGGCGACCGCCGTCACAACCCTGCTGGTTCGCGTACAAGTACACACCGCCGCTTTTGGAGGTAGCACCACGGATGAGATCCATGCGCTGGTGCAGCTTGCGCAGCTGGTGGTGCGATCCGGAGCCGTTGCCGATGATCTCAACACCCGCAAGACAGAGGTTGATGTGTGGTCCGTCGGGCGTGAAGAGCTCCTCACAGGTCTCAGCAGAGCACGACGTGTCGAGCGTGTTGAGCGCGCCGACGCCGAACGGCACGTGTACCAAGCCCGTGAGCTTCTGGATGTTTGGCGGCAACACATGGTCGTGCAGGATGCGGTCCTTCGTGGGCTTCCAGGTCGTGAACCAGCGCTTTTCGTGGCAGTTGCCGTCGTCGGCGAGGAAGAGCTTGGGGCGGATGAACAGGATCTTCTGGTCGAGGCAGTAGACACGGCAGTTGTAGCGCACGCCGTCGTGCATCACGGGCATGCCGATGTCACACAAGATGCCGTTGGTCACGTCGGACTTGAGGATTGTTTCCATGGACTCCCAGCAGTGGTAGAACGTGTCTTGCTCGAGGAAGTGGTCTTCGCAGCCGTAGCCGCAAACCTCGAGCTCGGGGCCGAGGCGGTAGGTGGCGCCACGCGCCTTGGCTTCGCGGATCGAGGTGAGGATGCGCTCGAGGTTGCCATCGAAGTCCAAGGCCCACTGGTTCAAGTTGCAAGTCGCGACGGTCACAAGCGCGCTCATCGTTTGGTATTGAGGCTTGAAGGGTATTGACAGGCTTGGAGCTTGGAGCTGGTGTGTGCGAGTGTGTGCGAGTGTGTGCGCGTGTGCGTTGAGCTTGGCGAATTGAGGAATGAGCTGGAGGAGCACAGGCTACGAGGCGGCAGGCAGGGTTCTGTTGGAAGATCTCCCATATGTAGGACTAGGACAGGCTCGGGCGTTGCGTTTGTTGGCTCTCCAGGATGTAGGACTGACTGAGTGGCGTTCAGTGGATTGTGCCACGATCGTGTTAATTGCACAGGCGTTCGTTCTTCGGTAGTAACCGGTTCGTCCTCTTGAAGGTGCCCTCCCCAATCTTCAACCGCATGGCTTTTTGCCGAGATTCAACTTGAACGTCCGTCGTCATGCGTGTTCTAACAACAGAGACGAGGTCGCCGAGTGCACCCGATGCCAACCAACCGTTGAGCCAAGTTTGTCCACTCGTTGCAGTACACCGTGGGAGTGGCGGCCAAGTGGACACAGCAGCGCGAATGCGCAACGTATCGTAGGGGCGACGTCACGCCCGATCCGCTTCGTCACTGGACGGCTCAGCTGGTGGAAAAATGCGCACGTGGCACAGAATCGGAACACGTGGGGCGTCTCATTGGCGCTCGAGGCATACAGAGAGAGAGAGAGAGAGATTCAAAGCTGTTGGCAATTGGCAGGAGCAACTGGGGCTGCGAGTGTGCAAAAAGGGTCGCTGAGTTGTTCTCCTGTTTTGCAAATCCGAGCCTGCGGATCCTCTGACTGGATCTGAATTCGTCCACGACTGGCTGACGAATTTCGACACTGGGATGCCTAGATGCAGGCGATTGTAGTTTAGTATTACCCACAGCGGAGCATATTCGCTTGTATGTGGCCAGAGAATATGTTACTTGATTGCACCCTTACACTTCCTCCTTTACTAAGTAAATCTAGATTAGCATCTACAAAACGTAAAAAATGGTGGTCATCTGCAAGTTGAATCTGGGGAGCTCTGATCCCACTGTCCGGTCTGTCTCACATTGCAAGCAAGTTCAAGCTGCGTGACTCGTCCCATTTTCCTCTCGCGATTGGCCCTGAGTGAGTGAGTCAAAGCGATCGAGACTGCGGCGAGCGCGCGCCGTGATCAAGAAGTCGGCCAGGCGCCCCCAGCGTTTGCTTGCCGGGATCGCCGGCGTGTTTCCAGAGAGCCAACGAGAGCAAAGCAGCAGCTGTGCAAACCACGAGAACGTTCGCGCGAGGGTGTGTTCGTTTTGAGTGAATCACTTTTGAGGTGATCACTCAATTCACTGGCGTGCATCCCCTCTTGACTGTCTCACAAAAAACGCAAACTCTCGACCAAGTTGAATCTGCGCAGGAGAAAGCAGGTTGAAGAACGAAAAGAGCTCACAGATCACATCTCACGCTCGAGGTGGCGCGGCCCAAGTCAACCCGTTTGCACAGAGAATCAAGTTCAAAGCCACAGGAAGTAGAGCCAGAGGTCTCAGTCCGAAGTGGTGCAGATGATCGTGCACCTATCTTCATCGTAGTCAGTCGTGCTCGCTTTGGATTGTTTTTAGAATCTCGTTTCTAGATTCTCTTGCTTCAAGGCGACAACCTGGGTACCTGGATGAACATGAATGCATGCAATTTATGTTCTTTAGTATGGATACGCATCTCATCTCCTCTTCTCTTAATCCTCGTGCGTCTCTGCGTCCTGTGCGCGCTGCAGCTCGCGATCGAGGCGCTCGAGGTCCTCCTTGTCCAGCTCGCCGCTGCCGTCCTTGTCGAGCTTCTGGAACTGCGCGAGGATGCCGTCGATGTCATCCTGGTCCGCTTTGTTGAGCTTCACGAGCATGTACGAGAGGTACTCGAGCTTCGAGACCTTGCCGTCGCCGTCCGAGTCCATCGCCAGCAGCTCCTTCATGCTGATTTTCTACACAACACCGCACAAATATCAGTCAATGCCAGCCATTCGTCCTCAATTGCCCAGTAGCCACTAAGGACCACAAACCTACCGATTTCATGACCGAGCGCTTGCTGATCTCTTCGACGACCGAGCCAATGCCGTGGGCCACAGACACCACAGCCAGCGGCAGGTAGAAAATCGCAAAGATGCGCGCGGCCTCGGATGTGGGCGATCGGTCGCCAAAGCCCACGGTCGTGATCGTGATGACGCTGTAGTAGAAGCAGTCGAGGATGGGCCAGCCCTCGATGGCGCCGATGATCAGTCCTCCACCGATGGACACGGCGATCGGCAGCAGCGCGTTCAGGATCGCCTTGTTGCTATCTGAGAAGAGCACACGGCACCACTTCGGCGCGCGTCGCTTCTTCTTGTTCTTCTTGTGATTCGATGACGAGACCGGCACGGCGAGCGAAAGCTCCTTGTCGTTCGCTGGGTTGTTCGCAGCGAGCGCCTGCGAGCTCGCGGCCGAGTGCGCGCTGTCGACGTTACTGAGCAGCTTCTGCGTCGCCTCCTTCGCGATGCCTTTCTGGCGTTCCAGGAAGAGCCCCGCGAGACGGCCGAGCGCCAGACCGATCGTGCAGATGCCGTAGAATGCAAAGAAAATCGTGAACGCCTTGCCGGCCGTGGTGAGCGGGATGACGTCGCCGTAGCCGACGGTCGTGACGATCACCATCGCGAAGTAGACGCAGTCCACGACCGACCAGCCCTCCACAAAGTGGTAGAAGAGGATGCTCACGCCGATGTACGAGAGCACGAGGAAAAGCGCCACGAGGTTCGCATGCGACGAGCCCTCGCTGGAGCGCGCGTTCTCGGCGCCCGTGACGATGGACTTTGGCGCCATACCACCACCACCCGCGCCACCACCGCCACCACCATTGTTGCGTCGGATGCTCGGCATGTCAAATATGGACTAGAGACGCGTAGATATGTCGTCAGCCGAAGTAGAAATGGATCTCACAAAAGTAAAGCGCGCAATAAAGGTTGACTTACAGCCTTTCGTCTGGGGCTAGCAGCGGAGCTCGAGCTGCTCGAGGAGCTCGAGCTAGGACGAAACGTGAACCGCGAGGGCTGGTAAATAGGAATGATAACGTACACATTGTTAAGGTCCGCAAAAGCTGCTGTCGAATGATCTGGGTCCTGCTGTGATGGGAGTTTACCCTTGTCGGTCCTGGGAGCATCGTCACCATCGAAGGGCCCACTGCTTCCGGATCATTCAACTGAATATTTGGCTGATAGCACACACAGTTGATAAACAAGCGCCAAGTGAGCCGTAGCGTAAGGACTTCTAGGCAATGCTCAACAGAGAGACGAACGTACCGCCACGACCATGCTGCTTCTTGGCTGGATTGATCGAGGGAGCGCTTTGAATCAACCGACCGTCTACCCTGTGAAGCCAAGCGCGCGCTCAGGTCGACGAGTTCTCCAGATTACAAATGCACAGGTTGAGTCTCTCTCACTCCGGCCTGAAATAGGAAGACGGTAGGTCTTCGATTGGGATCCCAGCTTTGGGTGCGACCAATTTTGGTGCTTTATACGAAGGTGCTGGTCTGCATTTAGACACTCGTAGTGAGGACGAAAACGGGGAACACGGCGGAAAGCCTCGATTAGCACTCAAGTATATAGTCAATGAAAGGCACGGAATTCGGCGATTAAAGAAGACCGCTACTCAATGTTAAGACGGCAGTCCTCTCAGCCTTCGCGGCTTTGGATTCCTGCCGTTGGAATCGGACGCTGGTCTCGGACTCATGGCTACTGGCGCAAACTTTGGCAGTTGCGTGCTTCGGGCTTCTGGAGATTCCGAGAGCACTTGACGCGACTGGAGGGTGGCGAAAACAAGCGTGCAGAGTGCCAGCTGCTTGATGAACTTCACTAGATGCATGGTTGCGGTTTGGTTTGGACTTCTTGGGGTGTTGCAGGGACTGATGTAGAGAAGGCGCCGAATCGAAGAACAGACGAGAGGCTAAAGGTCTACATGGTATGTATACAGTACCTCACGTGTGGTCTCTCATGTTACGCTGGTAGGACTTCGTAGATAAGACGATGAGGTCTGCAGACAGCCACATCACCAGAGTCAGCCAGATGTGAGGATTGACAGCCACACGAGCAACCATTGGACCTTGATCTATAGATCTCAGGCGAGGACCGCAGCTGACATGTGGAATTGCACACCCGACTGCAGCCCTTTATAATTTATCCCCTTTAAATCTCCACGCGAGCCACCAACTCTTCACCAACAAAAAACGAATGCAATATGGGGTTCCGCTTCCTTTACCTTGTTCTTCACACTTGCAAGCCTGAGAACGACTGGCGCATGCCCTCTGCCGCTGTCGTCGCGGGTTTGTTCATCGTACTGCCGCCGGTCGCATTTATAATGAGCTGTTCCGTGCCCATGCGCTGCAGCGACACGTTGGGCTTGATGCCCTTGGCCTTGAAGTGCTGCGCAAGCTGCAGTGGGATCTCCGCCAGCGTCTCCTTCGCGAGCCGCGCTGGATTTGTTCGAAACTGGTTGAACGGCACAAACTGCACACTGTAGGAATACAAATTTACACAGAAAGAGCACAAAGCAGTCAGTATACTATCCCATCATCATCAGATAAACAGACACATTCGTAAAACATACATGTCTCGCGCGGCGCTGCGATGTCTCGAGTCGTAGAGCAGCTTGCCATCGCCGTCCAGCGTGTCCATCGCGGAGAAGTCTGCGTTGCCCACACCGACGATCACGATCGAGAGCGGCAAAAAGCTTGCGGCTACGATCTCGTCGATCGTCGGCTGCATGTCCATGATCGCGCCATCCGTGATGATCAGCAGCACAAAGTACTTGAGACTCTTGCCCTGGGGCTGCGCAGCTGGGTTGGAGAAATGCGTCGCGATCGTCGCGGCCTGGCGGATCAGCGGCGCGAAGAACGTCGGGCCGTGCAGCTGCACAATCTGGAACGAGTTGGCGTACGCCTCCAGGATCCCCTGGATCCCCTCGACTTCTGGTTGTGCTGGGTCCCAGGTCAATGGGAAGCAGTGGTTCACGTAGCCGTTCACTAGTCCACCAAAGCCGTACGTCGGGAACTTTCGGTCTGCGTCGTACGGCTCGAGGATCGCGCCCGTGGCGCTGATCGCTGACTGGTAGTCGTTCATCCGGCCCATGTACCCGCCGCCAAGGTAATGCAAGCTGTTCGGGTCCGAGGGTGCACCGTTCGACGCCGTATAGTCGATCCCAACGATCAGGCTGATCTCGCAGCCGCCACGGAGGTATTCCGCAAACGTGTGCTGCTTGAAGTTCTCGATGCTCAGCACCTTGAGCACGCCCGAGTTCGTGTACCGCTTGCCTTTTTTGAGCTGGCGCTCGCGGTTGATCAAGTCGATGCTCTGCTTCTCGCCCGAGACGAGCTCGGCGGCGGTCATCATTGCAGTACCGATGAGTTGGTGACGGCCGCTCCTCTCCCAGTCCATGCACTCAAATTTGAGCAGTCTCGACAGGTTCCCGTTGCAAAGTGTCTGGACACTGAGCGTCGCGGCGCGCCAGCGCGGGTTTAGGTTGTCCATGATCGTTTCGCTCTTCCACACGTGGAGCCACGAGTTGGGTGACGTCGGGTCCGCACTCTCGCTCTTGATGCGGTAGATGTTGAGGAACGGGTCCGAGGCGCCGAACCAGCCGTCCTTGTTGTCGAGTTTGACGCCCGCGAACTGCACGTTGATCATATCCGAGCACATGGACACTTCCTCGGCCGAGATCACGATGTGGCCGCTGATGCCGTGCACGTGGTTGCGGCCATTGTCCTTTTGCAGCAGCGAGAGCATCATGGACTGACCCACGGCGGACATGAGCTGCCCCATCGTGAGCTCCACGCAACCTAAAAAATCGTGCTGCGTGAGCTTCTCGGACGTGCTGTCGCGGTCGAACACCTCAATGCGCAGCCGCTGCACCTCTTCAAAGAAGAAGTCGACGTGGAATGCCTTGGTGAACGTCGGATCCGCCGTGTTCACGACTGTCTCGGTGCGGCCAAGTTCCCGCCACGAGCGCGCGCCTTCCTCCATGTACACGACCAGGAACGGGTCCGACTCGGACAGGAAGTCGCTTTTCTTGAGCCCGCGGCACTTGAAGCGCAGCTCCACGACGCTCGACGGGCTCGTCGCAGGACGCGCTTGCTGCAGAGCGAACGAGCCTTGTGGCCCTAAGAGGTTCGGAACCACGGGGCCGTATCCGCCATGCAGCATCGATCCGTTCATGCTCGCTCGGCGCGGTGCGACTGGACTCGGTGGTGCCGCCATACCTGCACTGAACGACGCTCGGTGCTGCTGCGGGTCTTGCTGGTAGAACGATTGTCCACCGCCCACGGGGTTCGGCGGTGCCATACTAAACGAGTCGCGGCTCTGCTGCTGTTGTTGCTGTTGCGCCAAGTTGCCGTTCGCCTGGTAGGAGAACGACTGCTGGCCGTACGCCGGCAAGAGCGGAGGTGTGACCACATTTGGGTACATGGGCACGCTCACACGGGGTCCTGTGACGCCGCCTTGGCCTGCAAACTGCTGCTGTTGTTGTTGCGTTTGCTGCTGCGTGTACATGAAGGAGCTGTTCGCGGGAGAGCGCGGCACTGGAGCAGGAGCGTAGAGGCCGTTGGTATCGTCGTCAGCGGGAGGGGCGGACGGCGCAGAAGGCGCGGACCCCGCGGCGGGGCTGGCGGGTGGCGGCGGCTGGTAGTACATGCGCTAACAGTAGTAATGAAGGTGTTGGCTTATTTGCGTCTTCTCTGGTTGGCGGCTTCTTTGGGAATGGGTCATATTGGGGCCATTTCTTCACGGAGAAGTGAACCCACAATCCGATTAGTGGACCTTATGTCTCTGATTGGTGGAAAACTATTGTATGTAATCTCCTAACCTCTATATACAAATTGTTAATTGGTGAAAATGATTTTAAACGCGTTGATTGGCTGATATCGATGTGGAAAATTTAATCACCCAGTGCTGATAACTGTGGGTGATTGGATTTTTCTGTGGCCAGGTGGACGCCTCTTTTGTCCGTTGGACACATTGATTGACAAGTTGCCAGCAACATGGCTACACTTTTGCCAATATCCACGAGAAGATCCGCGCAATTCACTGGCCACCAGTGCATGGAGACCCAGTGTGATGCACTGCAGTTGTCAGAGGGATGCGCCTTGGCCAGACCACTTGTGTCGGAATATAGCAGCACCGAGGTTGATCCTTGCTGGATTGGGTTGTCCGATTGATTGGTTGATTGAGGGGCTGTCCTTTCTTTCTTTCTCTCCACTTTTTCACTTCTAATTACTGATATATACTTTGAT